>CM046449.1:54578786-54853079 GCA_025506515.1 Flaveria trinervia | reverse complement strand
CCTATCATCATCTTAAACAAGGTGCAAGATCGAGTTTGGTCACTCAAAACAATTGTTATCTCTTAAATTTACTAAGTCACACTCAGATTGATGATGCAGAATCCTCTAAGAGTTGATAATAAGAAATTAAGTAAACACAAAAGAAAGGTTTTCAAGATACTTGTATGTTGTATACAATACTTCTTAACTCAAAGTATTTCAAGACTCTTACAAGCATACTAAATGAGTTACAATGAAAAACTATATATACTACTATCTACAGCTGGATATACTTTGATACCAGCTGGAAACTTACGAATAAATAAATACTACATTGAAAGAAGTAAAGTATCTAAGATAAAATACTATCTAAGATTTGGTAGTCATGACATGTCCATGACTTACTTTACTTTTTGTCACCAACTACAGTTAATAACTTTACTAACTGATAAGGGATGAATAGTGAAATAAAGTATGGTCAGCGTGAAAAAAATGCCATGCAGTATCTCTGAGGTTGCAGCGGAGTGTTAGAGGGACCATACTTATGTCTGCTGGTTCATAGTAGGTTCTTCCGAAGGTTAACTGGCTTAGGAAGAGCAAGTTCTTTCCGAAGCCACTTATACTTCGGAAGAGGTTACTTCTTCTGAGTCTTGAGTCGTTCTTCAGGCTTCATGCTTCAAAAGTCATTGTCTTGAATTCTTCTAAGTGTTGAACTTCAGAAGAAGGAAGATTGTTTCTTTGGATTTAGAGTTCCACTTCGGAAGCTCTTTCAGACTTGACTTTCAAAAGCTCAGCATTTGACTTTGGAAGTTCTATTTTTTCCTTTGGAAGTTCTTTATCAGTTGCACCAAAATTGTCCAAGTGTTTGATTTGGTTGCACCAGCCTTACTTGATCCAACAAACTCCCCTTATGGTGATGCTATCAAAACTTCACTTGTTTATACTTCTCAAAACCTTCACCACCAAGGAGAGAAGATACTTATTTGTCTCTATGTTCTTTCTAGATGTGGTGCTGAGAAGTTTGTACAAGTCATTCGTCGACAGAAGATCTAGTCTATTACTTTGAATGATATGTACCCTTTGTTGCTTTGAAGAGTGTTAGTTGATTGAACTTGTAGTCATATTCCCATCAAACTATAAGTTTTAATTCAGGGCCTTCAACTATTTGTAAGAAGGCTTTGCCTTTGGTTATTGACCCTTCCTCTTCTTCCTTTTCTCTTAGCTTCAACTGTCACACCCCAACTGACGGCGGAATCATCGAGGCGAACGAATATGAAATGATTGTTCATAGCTTATTTTATTAAATAAGTTGATATAATATTAAATCATTTTCATTGAATAATACTAAACAACATAATAAAGTGTTTTATTATCTAGGTCTAAGTCCTATATGAGCATAAAGAAGTCCTCAAATAGCATCCTGAAACATGTTAAAATTACGGTCAACATATTATGTTAGTGAGTTTCCATAAATTTGTACATACATATAAAAACAACTTTTAAGAGGCAATTCAAGTCATAGGTTAAGAAATAATGCAAGATTATAGATAGTATATTGATACAATCAAACCTTGACAAAGATGACCACAATAAGTTATAACAATTAGCTAAGTGTACTTGGTTCCCATGATTAATAAGAATATGTCATTAGGAGCCGGCAATAACCTCGGCTTTAGCACCAAATAGGCTTGTCAAGCCCATAGATCTATAAAGTCGCTAGGAAAGCAATAGTTAATGATTGTTTTTATAAGATGTCTATCATATAAGGCTCACAAATATCTCAAATAGCCGTGACAAGTTTATAAACGAATTACTCATGCTTTACAAGTTTCAAGATGTTTTACATGTGTATATTTATACGCTTAATATGTTTCGCCCCAAAAGGTGTGAAATAAAGTAAAAATGGGCATGGAAAACTCACATTGTATAATAATGGATGTAGAGTACATAAGAAAGCTTGGATGTTCAAGGGTTAAAGGTGAAGACCTAAAGGATAAAAAGAAACAATAACTTAAGGTAGGAAATCATTACAAGAAGTTAGGACGTTTAGAGAATGCCAAAAAGCAAAAGGTAGATTGAAAAATGATTATTGTACAAATTTTAGATTCTAGACAGAATGTTTGGTACGTATTTGAACAAGTTTTAAAAATAGCAAACTGTTTCATAAAATTATAAAAATTTAAAATTGACTAGCCCGAAGTCTCCTGGGAAACTTTCATTTAGAAACAATTTTATTAAAAGACCCATAAATAAGTAAAAATAATAGCACAAGACAGAAGGTGCTGAAATGTACACTTATCTTGTGAAGAATATTGTTGAGTTGTATGATTGATTTTTGTAGATACATATGTACCTAGTTTATGAGCTTAATGTAAAATATCTTTCATGTCTTGCATATATGTAACAGAATGGGTTTAAATGAAATACAATATGTGGTTTATGCTTATAATGTTTAATATTTCATTGATTAGTGTGTGTTAATGCTTATTGAAGTAACTATATAGGTTTGTGGTTGTTTACATAGTTCTTAGTCAATAATGATTGAGAAACGTGCTTAAACTTAATCGTATAAAGTTCTCATGCGAATGGACCATGCTAATGGACCATCCGCATGAACAACTTCATGCTAATGAACCAGTCGCACGACTGAAGTAGGAGACTAGATCAGTCGTACAATTGTGACATGAGATTGACTCATTTGCACGACTGAAGCCTTAGTCGTGCGGACGGATCAACCGCATGCTTCAATCGCACGACTGAACCATCCAAATGGTTCATCGGATGAATGGAAAACCCTAACCTATAAATACAACTTAATTCGTGGAAAAACATAACAATTGAAATACCTACGCACTAAATCGTACCCTAGCCATCCAAAGACCCTAGAACAACCTGTTCCAAGTTCATAGATCGCTGTAAATTGTCATACTATCGTTCTTGAAGTTTAGTTACACTCTTGGATTGATTTTACACGCGTTCACACTAATTGGATCTCCAATTAAATAGGATTCTGCACTATTTGAGTTGGTATACACGTAAATCAGTTAGTAATCCGTCCGTACACGGTCCCTAACAAGTGGTATCAGAGCTTTGGCTCTTGATTTACGTGTGATTCAATCGATTTTGATATAAAAATCGTGTTTTTCACTCAAAAACGCAATCTTTTTGTGTCAAACAGTGTTTTAGACGTCTCCAGGTCAAAAAGTTAATGTTTTTCGGCATACAAGAATTAGGGTTAGGGAGAAAATCGTGTTTTTGCGTCAAAATACCTTAAACCTTCGAATTCTCAAAATTCAGCAGCTTCAGTCGCACGATTGACTCAATCGCACGACTGAATCCATCTGCATCCCTTATACGCACGATTGGACTCAGTCATTCTTCCATTCGTACAACTAAATTGCGCATTCGCATTGTTCATCTGCACCTGCCCATTCGCACGATTGAGCCATCCGCATTTTTTCATTCGCACGTCTGAGCCAACCACATTGTTCAATCACACAAAGTGTTCAATCGCATTCCTTCAGTCACATAAGTAAAATAGTTTGTTTTAAAGTTCAAAGTCATTAGTAATGGAGGATCAATATTCAGCGTTCACCGCAGGGATGGATTCAAGGATCCAGAATCTATTGCTTCTGGAAAATGAAGTGGGGGATCACAATAAACCCCCTAAGCTCATAACGTTAGATGATTACCCTCAATGGAAGCAAAGATTCGAGATCTACTTAAATGTAGTAGATCCCAATATGTGGGAGTCGATAGTGACAGGGTATAGCATGCCTGTAGGTGCAGATGGAATCAAACTTACCCTAGGTGGCATGACTATTGGCCAAAAGGTAAAGTACAATGCTGAGAAGAAAGTATATGCATTGCTAACTCAGTCAATTCCTAAAGACATATTCCATCAATTTTCTGAGAACAAGCAAGCAAAGAAGCTGTGGGATGCATTGGAAAAACGATATGACGGGAATGCATCATTAAAAGCACTAAAGGCAAAAGCGTTGAAGAAGGAGTTCGAAAACTTCTCGTCAATATGCAAGGAGAGCTTGGATGACGTCATCGATCGGTTCTACCACTTGATGAGTGAGCTGCACACTCATGGAGTTACAACGTCTATGGAAGACAAGGTGTCGAACTTTGCAAATGGGTTGCCAGAGAAGTGGGTTTCCTTTGTATCCAACCTCAGACAGAATGATATGCTTGCAAAGATAGATATCAACGATTTCATTCTGAAATTGAGAGAGGAAGAGTTGAGGATGAAGTATAGGGCCCAAAAGTCTTCATATGATCAGAATCCGTCACTATACAACTCAACTCCACAAGCCAAAACGTCTGGAGCACCACTTCAAACGACATTTGTGTCGAGTTCAGCTGGTCCATCTCAAGCTACTACTTCAGGATCTGACACGTCAGGGTCGTCTTGTACCCAATACATAGCACCTGAAGCTAATGCTACAAAACTGAAGACCGAGAATCTTGGGAATGTGACGGTAGAAGTAGCAAAGGAACATATGGATCTCTTGGTAGCTGTCGTTCACTCCTATGACGGACTAGTTGCTAGGAAAATTGGAAACTGCCATCTGGCAGATGAGGACTACGAGCAGATAGACGAGACAGAGCTGGAGAGAATGGACATCATATGGGCCTTAGCGAGTGCTCTCCGGAGAGCTAAGAAGTTTGTCAAGAAGACCGGACAGAACTTGATTGCCACTAAGGACACAACTTTTGGTTTTGACAAGACCAAAGTTACCTGCTTCAACTGTGGGGAAAAGGGGCACTTCAAACGTGAATGTGTGAAGCCCAAGAAGATAGGAAATGGGAATCCATTCCCATCTTTCAACCGTCAGGATAAACCCACAAGTAGTCCTACTTCTTCAAGCAAGGATCCTAAGGCCTTGCCCGCTCAGGATGACGAAGGACAAGATTGGAGCTTTCGGTTTGTGTCTCCAGGAGAATCCAACATCGCTAGTGTTGAGGATTTAGATGACGACTCAACAAGCAAAGGTGATATTGCAGTGGAACTCGTGATGTCAAATATTGAAGAAATTGCAACTGTGATTGATCACCTGCCTGAAGAAGGGACAAGTTCAGAATCACCAGAACCAGAAAAGTCAGACTCCGCTTTGTTGGCTGATTCAACCACGCCCTCTTAAGTAAGTACTACAGATCAATTATTTAATAATCATGCTTGTGTTGAATGTAATAAATTTAGGGAAAACATTGATTTGAAATTTTCTAGGTTATTAGATCATAATGATAGCTTAGTAAAGGACTTGCAACAGTGCACAGAAGCAAATAGAATTTTAAAACAAAATGAGTACAGTTATAAAGAAAGAATAGAACTTTTGAATAAAACAACTTAGGGAAACCAAAGTTGTGACTTTTAACCAAGCTAATGACATTAAGTTCTACTTAAAATCCCAAGAAGAAACTAAGAAACAAAAGGCAGTTTTGGAGGTCGAAGTAAATTCATTAAAACAAAAACTGCATAGTTGGACTAGTTCTTCTCATATAGTTCAACACTTAGTGAGAGAACGTAACAACGGGGAGGGTTTGGGTTATAAAGTGGTTCCACCACCACATGAGACCTTGTTGAATGCCAAAATCAAACCAATAAATAACAACCCAATCAAGGATCATGTGGTGTCCACTCCTCTGGTACGTGATCTAGATTCAACATGTCAAACTATTGTATCTGGCACTAAACAAAAGGAGACCACTTCACAATCAAAAGGTAAAATGCCTATTGTTAATCTGGATGAACAAATTGAAAATGTTAATATAAAGTCAAGTTCAACCACGTCTAATTCTAAACCTAAAAGGCCATACATGTTAACCAAACACGTACATCATGTCTAAGTCCAGGTAAACAAAAAGGTAAAGATGTTAACAAGGTTCAAACAATTAATTCTGTTAAACAAGTTAAAACATCAAAACAAGAAGTGACTAAACCCAAAATGAATAAAGTTACACGTGTGTCACACACTTCTCCATAGAAACAAGTACTCCATCATGTCGAAAGTAGATCATGTTATAACTGTGGAAAGTATGGACACATCGTGTCTACTTTTCCTTATTATCAGACTCCAAGGCAGAAAATTGAACTTTATGAAACTAAACCTAGCTTTTTAAAAAGAAGATCCATGACTCCACCAAAAAGGGTCAGTGAACCTAATGTTCAACCCATTAGCTAGTCGTCTGTTTACCACAAACAGGCCTTACACAAAGCTGGCTTATGGAAAGAGAAGTCCATCATTGTATCTGATAATGAGAACAAGAAAAAAATAGATCTTCCCTCACCCTCTAATGGACAATGGGTGGAATTTATGATGTGTGATGCCTCTGAGACACCCAAGCCGGTTAAGGCTTGGGTTCCTCACTTTAACTAATGTTTTCAATTGAATGTTCAGGGTGTTCGCTATAGTGCTGAAACAAAAACTTCGATTGTAGATAGCGGAGCATCCAGACACATGACTGGGAACCGGGCACTCTTGTCAAACATCAAACAAATAAAAGGAGGTCATGTTTCATTTGCTGGAAACAAAGGAGGGTATATCACAGCTCAAGGGGAAGTGGGGAATTAGAAAGTGAAGTTTGACAAGGTAAGTTATGTTCAACAACTTCAAAATAATTTTCTTTCCGTCTCCTAAATCTGTGACAAAGGATTTAAAGTAGTATTCGACAATAAGAAGTGCTATGTCCTAAAAAAGGACTATGTGATCCCGGAGGACCAAGTCTTAATGTCAGCCTCAAGATATAATGACCTTTACGTCTTGGTCCTATCAAAGGCCTCCATAACGGATCATCAAGTTCAGTGCTTCTTATCAAAAGCTACTGAGAAGGATTCTATCTCCTGGCATAGGAGAATGGGACATATCAATCCACGGAAGATGAATCACTTGATCCAGAATGATCTAGTGCGAGGTGTAAATATCAAAAACTTCCAACTCCTAGATTTTTGTGTCGCCTACAAGAAAGGCAAACAGACTAAGAAGTCTCATAAGGCAAAGAAAGTTAATTCCATAGAACTGCCTCTTGAGCTTCTTCACATGGATCTGTTTGGTCCAGTCAGTACAAGAAGCATCGCAGGCAAGTTGTACTGCTATGTAGTTTCAGATGACTACTCAAGATTCTCTTGGGTAATGTTTCTAAAATCAAAATAAAAAACAATTAAGTCATTCAAAGAGTTAGTAACTACACTGAATCTCTCTACAAGCTAAAGGTAAGACAAGTTCGCTCAGACAGCAGAACAGAGTTCAACAATCAAGAAGAACTTCAGTTCAAGAAGTTAGGTGTATGGACACTAGTGGATAGACCTAAAGGTGTTAAGGTCATTGGCACCAAATGGGTCTTGAAATGCAAGAAAGATGACCAAGGGGTCATTATCAGGAATAAGGCTCGACTTGTAGTTCAAGGATTTCGACAAGTCAAGGGAATCGATTACAATGAAGTATTTTCACCTATGGCAAGAATGGAAGCCATCCATATCTTCCCTATGCGTCTTACATGAAAATAAAGTCTATCAACTGGATATAAAGAGTGCATTTCTTCATAGTGAAATCCGGGAAACAGTGTATGTCAGTCAACCTGAAGGATTTGAAGATCCATATCATCGGAGTTTACAAACTGGATAAGGCTCTCTACGGGCTTCACCAAGCCCCAAGAGCATGGTATGAAAAACTCTCAACTCACCTTGTGAAACACGGATTTCACAGAGGTGTAATTGACTGTACACTATTCATCAAAGAAAAGGATGGTGATCTACTTCTTGTTCAGATTTATGTTGATGACATATTTTTCATCTCCAAGAATGAAGACTTATGTAAAGAATTTGAAACAGTAATGAAGGCAGAATTTGAAATGAGTGCCATGGGAGAGATGAAGTTCTTTCTTGGGTTACAAGTGGATCAAACACCAAAGGGGATATTTCTACATCAGACCAAGTATGTAGGAGATATTCTCAGTCAATTTGACATGGAGAATGCTTCCACAGCTGGGACTCCACTTGCTACAAACCATGATGTAGCACCTGACGAGAATGGTGATCGGGTTGTGTTGGACCAAAAGAACCAATGAGCCAAGATCAGAAAACCTCTAAGTCCCACATGGTATCACAACAACTGCCGAGAGCTTCATCAGCAGTTGACAAGTGCTGAAGACTTCAACAGCTGAAGATCAAGTGCTGAAGACTTCAACAGCTGAAGAACTAAAGTGCTGAAGTACAACAGCTGAAGAACACAAGTACTGAAGCTGAACAGCTGAAGAACACAAGTACTGAAGCTGAAGACCAAAGTACTGAAGTTCAACAGCTGAAGAGATTACAAGTGCTGAAGATCAACAACTGATGTACAAAGTATGAAGACAAAGACTGAAGACATCAGCTGATGATATCTACTGAAGTCATCAGCTGATGAAACATCTGAAGTTTAAGTCTGAAGACCAACTACTGAAGTTTCAGTAGTTTGTCACAACAGCTGAAGAGTACTTCTTCAGTAGTTGTGATATCAGTAGTTTTATATTTTTAGTTTCAGTAGTTTTGTAAAACGACTGAAGAGCTTGTTCTTCAGTCGTTGTAGTTTCAGTAGTTTTATGTTTTTCAGTAGTTATAACAACTGATAACACTTAGCATTTTTTGCAAGGAGATGTCAGCTGTTTTGACATCTTCAGTAGTTGTGTTTCAGTTGTAATAAATCTGTTAGATGTCACTATCAAGTGACATCAGCAGACGTCACATCTCTTATATAAGAGGTGTCGACCTAATTGTAATTGTGACATTCTGTTACCACGAAAGCTAATATTGAATGAAATATATTTGCAGAAATTCTCTCTCTATAACCGTCTTTGTTCTTTATTGAATATCGTTTCGTTCTTGTGAATCGACTAATTCATTGTTCGATTTCCGCTGCTATACTCGTTAGTCAATCAAACATAGATCACTGATCCTAACAAGTGGTATCAGAGCAGGTTAATCATTGATCGATCTAACAATTGATCATTGAAACTGCTAATTGATATCTATGTTTGATTGAATTAGCGTATTCGCAAGAACTGGTTATAGATTATTGAATTTCTGTCGCTTTCGTTCATTTATTTTGAGATCTTCTGGTTCAATTGGTTGTTGTGTTTTGTTCCAAATCTGTTTTAGCTTAACCGAATTTGATTGAATCTGAGATGACGACTCCTTCTAATGATCCTCACAATACCGGTTCCTCAACCAAGCCTCCGATGCTGGTTAGGACCGAGTATAACATATGGAAATGAAGAATGCTTCATCACCTGTCTGTTAACAGTTCAGGTTGTTAGACATATGTGGTACATGGTCCACATAAGCCTATGGTGAACAATCCGGAAACCAATCAAATGGTTCCGAAGAAGAAGGAACAATACTCTGATGAAGATCGGAAACTATTTGAGATTGATGCTAAAGCGCATGGAATTCTGGCCATGGCACTGCCTAATGAAATCTATTCAGGGCTTATGCATCATGAAACTGCTCATGATCTCTGGAATGCCCTCAAGGAACAATTCGGTGGCACAGATGAGGTCTTAGCAAACAATAGAGAAATCCTTGCCCAACAATATGAGACATTCTCTCATTGAAAGGGTGAGACACTGACTCAACAGTTTGAGCGCTTTTCCTGCTTGATATCTGAGCTGAAAATGGTGAAACAGGAATACACCAATAGCCAGATGAACAACAGATTCCTCAGATCACTGCCTGAGAGATGGGACACATACACTATTGTTCTACGCTCCAGTGCAAATCTGGATGGTCTATCTCTAACCCAACTTCATGGGAAACTGCTTACATTTGAAAGAGAGATAGACCAGAAGAGGAAACTGTCCTCATCAAGAAAGCTCACTGATGACTTTATACCAGGGAATACTGCCTTGGTTGGTCATGAGTCAGAATATGCTGCATCTGAAAGCAATTATGATGAGCATATAGATTTCTCTTCAAATAGTTCTGATCATGCATTTGTTGGTATTGAGAGTCATTCTGGCAGTAATAGTGACAATTTATGCTTCATCATGGATGATCTGAAATGAATAGTTGATGATGATCTAGAAGAGATGGATATTCTGAGCCAAATGACACTGATTAATATCAGATCTCAGAAGTTCTATAAAAGAACTGGCAGGAAATTTCCTGGACTCTCTGGCAAAACCAAAGTTGGTTTTGACAAGAGTAAGTTGAGGTGTCACAAATGCCAAAGGCTAGGACACTTTGCAAGAGAGTGTAGATCAACTGGATCTAACTCCTCTGCACCCTTTGTGACTTTTCCTAGTACTAGTCCACAAAACAGAGGGCAACATCCTGCTGGTTTTGGTCATTATTCACATCCTAGATCTCCTGCATACTTTGTTCCCCAGGGTCAAATGTCATATCCTTATCCCTGCTGTTATGTGCCTCAACCAAATCCTGTTCAAGCTCCAACTGCACAACAACCACAAGCATTGCCTGAACGACAACCTTCCCAATCTCATCAACAAACTCAACCTCAACAACACAGCTTCTTCACTCCAGGAGTTGTTGACTGGAGTAGTTTACCAGATGACTTGTCTGGTCATGAACAACTGTTCTCAAGTGCTGGGCAACATGGTGGTGAAAGTCCATTTGGAAATCTAGCTCTTATGGCTTTGGATTCTGCTGATACTTCATCCTCTAATGCCTCTACACCAAAGGTATCACAGGTATCCTCTGAGGCAAAAGCCAAATTATGTTCAGAAACATGCATAGCAGCATTTGCATCTATTAGAGAAGCAAATGTAGCTTTAATCAACAAGAACATTGAGCTAGAACAAATAATTTCCAAAAACAAAGCTGAATTTGAGTCTGTGCTTAATGATAAAAATGATGAGATTTACAAATTGAAATGCCAAATAACTGATGATAAGGCTAGGGAAGAGATACTTCTAGAGAAGTATAAAGATCTCAAAGAAACCCTTGCAGTTACCCAGGTAGAGTGTGATAGATGGGTACAATCATGCAAAGGTTTTGAAATGCTTCTTAGTAAGCAATCTGCTTCCAATGTGAAGTTTGGCATTGGTTACAATCACACTGCTCCACCTACAGATTTTACTCCAAGAGCAGAGGTAGAATCTGATGGTGAGAGTAATAACCAATCCATCTCATCGTGTGATCTACTTTCTGATACATCACAATCAGAAGTAGAAGTCAGCATCAAGCCCTCTCTGAACCTATCAGCTGATGTTGGCGGTTGAAATGCTGACACTCACATGATCAATGAGTTGATCAACTCAGGAGTTAATTCTGAAAGTCCTGAAAGGACTAGAGAGCAGGATTTAACACCTGAAGTTCAAACTTCAACTACTGCCAGTACTGAAGAGAAGAAAACTGTCAGTAGAAAGAGTTTGAAGACTACTAAAGAGGGAGTCAAGAAAGCAAACAATGCTTCCAAAGCACTGAAGAACAAGTCTTCAGTTGCTTCACCCTCTATAGTTGATGATCAACCTAAGTTGAAGAAGAAACCATGTGAAGTATGTGGTTTGTTCAATCATCTTACAGATGATTGCTGGTACAAAAGAGGTTCCAAACTCAAACAAAAAGAAGAAATTAAAGAGAAAATGGTAAAAATGAAAAATGAGTTTGAGACCACATTTGTATCAGCAACATCAAATCCTGTAATCCTTAAGTCCTCAAAGAAATCCAAAAAGGAAGGGGTTAAATAGGTGACAGCTGAGAGTGCTCAGAAGAAGAAGGTGCAACATAGGAACTTATCAAACTCCACTGGCAATGTGTCTGATGAGCTGAAAGCCTTATCACAAAATCAGACACAGCTGGTTATGATGGTTCAATCTGTTGGGTAGAGTTAACCAATTAGATGCTCCTATGTTGAAACCATAGAAAGGAGGTCCAAGCCAAAGGATTCCTCTTCTTCACCATCTTCTTCTCTCAAGCTGTTGTTTCTAATAAACCTGTTAGTTTACCATCTATTGATGAGACCAGGCCCAAAACCAAAAGGTTTGGGTCTCCAAAACTAACTGATTGTTATTATTGCAGGGTTCTCCAACATGCCAAAGTAGCATCTGGTATGTAGACAGTGGGGGATCTATGCACATGACTGGGAACAGCTCTCTTCTTCATGACTACTCTCAAGGAAAGAAGGGATTTGTTTCTTTTGGCAATGATGCTAGGGGTTACATCATTGGTAATGGCTTTGTCTCCAATGGAGAAATCAAATTTGATGATGTAATCATGTGGAAAATCTCAAGTACAATCTCTTGAGTGTCAGTCAAATGTGTGATAAAGGCCATGTTGCTCTTTTCACCAGTCAGAACTGTAGGATTCTGTCATCCAAAGTTTTGCATTTGATTGACAAGGTGTTGGATGATCACACTCTCCTGAGAGCCACAGGACAGGAAGAGTGTATGCCTTAGATCTTTCCAAGAAAATAGATCTCAAAGGCAATCCTTGCCTATTTTCCAAAGCTTCTCAAGAATCTAAATTGTGGCACAGAAGGCTGGGTCATGTTAATTTCAAAAACATGAATCAGCTTATCCACAATAGTTTAGTCAGAGGCTTACCAATAAAGGAGTTCCATGTGATGAAACCTGCACTGCTTGTTTAAAAGGAAAACAACACAAAGTCTCATTCCCTCCTATTGAAGAGCCTAAGTCCACTGCCTGCTTGCAATTACTGCATATGGATCTATTTGGTCCTGTGAGAGTGATGAGCATGGCAAAAGAAAATACTGTTTGGTAATTGTGGATGATTACTCCAGATTTGTATGGACTTTCTTTCTACATTCAAAGGATGAGGTTGCTCAGAAGGTTATTAACTTTGTGTTGTATATTGAGAAGCAGTATTCCCTTCCAGTCAAGTGTATCAGGAGTGATAATAGAACTGAATTCAGAAACCATACACTTGATGACTTCTATCTCTCAAAGGGAATCAAAAGGCAGTTTAGCATCCCAAGGACTCCAGAACAAAATGGAGTAGTGGAGAGAAAGAACAGGACCCTCATTGAAGCTGCAAGGTCTATGCTGGCTGATTCTGGTTTGCCACTGACCTTTTGGGCTGAAGCTGTCAACACAGCTTGCTATGTGCAAAATAGAGTTTTAGTAAATCAGAGGTGATGAAGACTCCATATGAAGTTCTCCATCATTTGGCCTCTAATTTCATTTTTCAAAGCATTTGGGTGTCCTGTTTTATTCTCAACACAAAGGATCAACTCCATAAATTTGATCCTAAGGTGGATGCTGGGTATTTTGTTGGTTATTCATCTACTTGCAAGGCATACAGAGTCTTCAACTGCAGAACAAAGATAGTTGAAGAGACTTTGCATGTGAAGTTTAATGAATCTCCTTTAGACAAGATTCACAAAACCCTGTGGAGTTGTTTGATTTGGACATACTGCAATATGTTCCTTATCAACCTCCAGCTGTTGCAGATCCTGTGGCTAAATCATCTTCTGCAGCATGTCTTCCACCTGGTGGTATTGATGATGATGATGATAATATCAATACTCACCTATTCAAGTTTAGTGACCAATGCCTGTGTCTGCTAAACTTGATGTTCCTGTAGCTTCAGCAGTTCCATCCACAACAAATGCTGATGAGATCTCTGTTTCCTCTACATCTTTTGAGTTACCATCTACTTCTTGGTTTCAAGAGTCTACATCAACATCTGCTGCTGCTGAAGGTTCTACAAACACTTGCACAGATCTCATTGTTTATCAAGAACTGAAGAATCACCCCATGTCTCAGATTATGGTGATATCAATGCTGGTGTTTCAACTAGAAGTCAATTGTCTAACTTCTGCTTCTATGCTCTCTCATCAGTCAGCTAGAGCCAAAGAACTACCATGTTGCTTTGAGAGACAATGGATGGGTTGAAGCTATGCAGCTTGAGCTACTTCAGTTCAAGAAACAGCAAGTGTGGGAACTGTTCCTCTTCCCCCAGGTAAGTGTGCAATAGGCACTAAATGGGTGTTTAGGAATAAAACTGATGAAAATGGGCTTATTGTTAAGAACAAGGCTAGACTGGTTGTACAGGGGTTTTCACAAGAAGAAGGTATTGACTATGATGAAACCTTTGCCCCTGTAGCCAGACTAGAGGCAATCAGATTGTTCTTAGCCTATGCTGCATTCCACAATCTTAAAGTTTTTCAAATGGATGTCAAAAGTGCATTTTTATATGGTAAAATAAAGGAAGAAGTTTATGTGTGTCAACCACCAGGCTTTGAGGATAATAAACATCCTGAATGGGTGTACAACTTGATAAGGCTCTTTATGGGTTGAAACAAGCTCCTAGAGCTGGTATGAGACACTCTCTACTTTCTCTTAAGAATAATTTCACTAGAGGCTCCATTGATAAAACTTTGTTTATTAAGAAGGTGGATCAGCATAAGCTACTTGTTCAGATTTATGTTGATGATATTATTTTTGCATCCTCTGATCCCCAGTTGTGTGATGATTTTACAACATTAATGAAAAAGAGGTTTGAAATGAGTGCAATGGGAGAATTACAGTTCTTTCTAGGCTTGCAAATCAAACAAAAGGCGGATGGAACTTTTATTCATCAGTCAAAATATACAAAAGATCTTTTGAATAAGTTTGATTTACAAAACTGTAAGCCCTGTTCTACTCCCATGTGCAAAACCACACAACTGGATGCTGATCAGAAAGGTAAAGCTGTTGATGAAACGCTTTACAGATGTATGATTGGGTCCTTGATGTATCTAACAGCTTCTAGGCCAGATATTATGTTTGCTACATGTGTTTGTGCTAGATTTCAGGCTGCTCCTAAAGAGTCTCATTTGATTGCAGTCAAGAGAATCTTTAGATATTTGCAAGGTACACAATCTCTGGGTTTATGGTATTCCACTGGACACTCTTGCAAATTAGTTGCTTTTTCAGATAGTGACTATGCAGGGTGCAAGTTAACTAGAAAGTCAACTTCTGGTGGTTGTCAATTCCTAGGCAACTGTTTGATTTCTTGGCAGAGTAAGAAACAAACATCTGTTGCTACATCAACTGCTGAGGCCGAGTACATTGCTGCTGCAAGTTGCACCTCTCAGGTACTCTGGCTTCAGAACCAACTTCTGGATTATGGCATTACAGAGACTAAGACTCCATTGTTAATGGATAGTGCTTCAGCTCTGTGTATTGTCAAAAATCCAGTCCAGCACTCTAGGACCAAACATATAGAGATCAGACATCATTTTATTCGGGATTGCTTTGAAAAAGGTCTGATTGATCCTAAGTTTGTGCCTAGTGCTGATGAGCTTGCAGATATTTTTACTAAGCCTTTGGATAGTTCTACTTTCCAAAACCTTGTGTTAAGGCTTGGTATGCTGTAGCTAGAATAAGTGACAACTACTGATGATTTCAGTAGTAATTACTGGTGATCATTGGTACCCATGTCACATATAAGTACGATGAGTCCTTTCCCCTTCAGTAGTTTTATAACTACTGACGGCTAAATGCCTCACAAGTACTGAAGTACTTTATCTGTTCCAAACTACTGATGTAGTTAAAACTACTGATGTAGTTACAACTACTGAAATCAGTATAAACAAATAAGTATGATGTCCTATGAAACATCTGAAAATCAGATGCAAAGTCTGATGAGTAAGTGTTGAGGACAGCATGAAACAGCTGAAAGGCTATGAATTGACGAAAACTACTGAAGAGAACTTTCTCTTCAGTTGTTTCAACAACTGCTGTTTCATTCTAAACAACTGAAGCAAAACCATGTCTTCAGTAGTTTTATAACTACTGATGACTAATACCAAGTCTTCAGCTGTTTACAACAAATGATGACAAAACCACTGTCTTCAGTAGTTTCACAACTACTGATGACAACACCAAGTCCTCAGTTGTTTCATCATCTGAAGTCAAAACCAAGGTTTCAGTAGTTTTCTAACTTCTGATGCCTAACACCACGACTTCAGCTGTTTCAACGTCTGAAAGGGTAATACCATGTCAACAGTCGTTTAAAACTACTGACTACAACACCAAATCCTTCAGTCGTTTTCTAACCGTACCCTATAAATATCCCTGACCTAATCCTTCAAAGCTTCATCTTCTTCAAACCTAACGTTCCTCTCCAAAATTCTCTCTTCTAAATGGCGTCCATGCAAATCAAACCGCGACACAACTGTGTAGCCTACCTTACTAAATCGCCTGTCTGGGCTAAGTTCGATACTGCTATCGATCTTATGGTTCAGTCACAAATACCAAACGGCATTTCTTCTCAATCCATACTACATGCTGCAATCCCTCCAACAGTTTTGGATGAACGTCACCATTACCACTAGGGAGAACAACACACCATCTCTCCAGTCGGTCCGTCAACAACAAAGAAGTGGTCATCACTCCCGAAATAATCCGCCAAATTCTACATCTGGATGATGCCATTCTCCTGCTGGATATCCCAAGGGCACTACTGATCTATCCTTTGCCCAACATGGATATCAGGGCAATCTTAGTGCCTCCACTATCATGAAGAAAACTTCCATGACGCAGAACGCCTAATTTTTCACATGGTGAATGTGTTGGCTCCTAAGACTTCGTCTTGGGATCAAATGTCGACAAAGTGCAACAGGTAATGTATTCTATCTTGAGCAACAGCCGTTAAATTTTTCAGAAATAATATTTTCGGAGCTCAAGGATATGGCTCAAAAACTAACTTCTAACCGTTGGATATTATATCCACGGTCATAATGGCCATCATTACAAACCAGCTTCACGCTGAGGGACTTGTTGGCCTGGGAGTCCCTGCTACGGCTGTTCTGCCAGAAGTATACTCCGGCACAACTCTGACCATCACTCAAATTGGCTGCAAGCTACGCAACCCACGCAGCTGGAACCCACAGCCACCACCTCCAAATCAAAAGTCCCCACCAACCCACCAAAAAGAAACCCAAAACGGCGACTCAGGGAAATGAGTCCCCTGAGGATGCACCTGCAACACAAACGCAGGAGATATCCACTGGTCAAAACCCCTAGTGGATATAAGGACTCTTCCAGCCTTAGCCGCTCAGGATTCCTCTCAACAGGAGCTGCAACAACCACACAAGGGGTACCCACACTCTGGGATCTTCCTCACTTGAGGGGATTGCCATTGAAGAGCACCTTCCTCCCAGGTGCACACTGCTTCTATCCCTTCACCCCATGCAACCGCCCCCCACAGCCCAACATTGATCGTTGCACAAGTGCTGACTCAATTACACTCCTCACCCCCTCCCCGATACCACTTACTACTGGGAACACCTCTACCATTGGGGGGAGGAACACAGTGCAATTGAGAACCCATAGCACAGGGGTTTACCACTTCTTTCTCCTGGTGTAGATAGGGAGATTAGAATATCTAGTGAGGCTGCCACCTCTTCTGAATCAACACATGATCAGAATGAGGCTGGTAACATTGCTAAGACCTCACTAGAGGCAACAGCTGATGATGGACATAGTCCTGAGGCTGGAAGTCCCCAGTACCAAGAAAAAGGGGCACATGCTACAACTGGTCTACACCTAGTGCATGTACATCCTGCTCTAAGTAGGAGGTCAGGTGATTCAGTTCTGCTGATGATGACCTGGGCTTTTTCTACGATGTTCTTGCCCAGAACACAATCCTTGAGGAGGAAGTCAGTAGGCTGCAAAGCCTACTTGACCAACTCTCACAAGGAGAAAGACCATCTGCCTCCACCAACCCACAGATGGCACCTTCAGTTGAAGGTTCCCCAAACACTGATCCCTCCCAACAACTCAGCCACCGCCTCTGCTTCTAGCACTATTCTTGGAACAGAACCCT
This sequence comes from Flaveria trinervia, assembly GCA_025506515.1. Classification (NCBI taxonomy): domain Eukaryota; kingdom Viridiplantae; phylum Streptophyta; class Magnoliopsida; order Asterales; family Asteraceae; genus Flaveria; species Flaveria trinervia. The sequence continues at coordinate 54,835,324 of CM046449.1, read as the reverse complement.
CCTGAACAAATAGTTGCTGACCTTCAAAATTCCTCCCTCTCACACACCCAAATCACTGAATTGTGACTAAAGCCATTGATGAGGCTTTCCTCAACTTTACAACCTTTGATTGATGCTGCTGTGCAAAAGACACTTTCTGCGGTACAAACCCCTACCACCAATGCATCCAAAAAGGGGGAGAGTACTGTAGTGAAAGAAAAGAAGAGGAAAAGACCAGAGGATGAGAAGGCCCCAGAGCAAGCCCAAGAGGTGGTGGAAAAGAAAGCAACAACTGATCACCTATAAACGAAAGAAAAGTGCTGATGATCAACCTACTGTTGAAGAAAAATCCTTGGAAGAGCTGGTAAAAGATGCTGATGATACACACAGGCGATCCATGGATAAAATCATTGAGCAACTCTTCAGGCAAGGTTTTGATACAGCCACATTGGATAGTGAAATCAGGAGGTTGGAAGTGCAAGAGATTCAAACCCGATGGGCTGGGTATGATGCACTTGAAAAGGAGAGATTGGAGATCATGATCCGTTTCATTGCCAAATACTTAGGAAGATCTTTGATGGAGATTCGCGTGGACCAGAGACAGTATTCTGGCTATAGCCACCAGAATCTGTCTGTCTGAGCAATTCCACAAGGGGATTATCATTGAAGCCCTTGATGAGGCTGGGGCTGGTAAAAGGTTTGAAATGGCAAAACTTACAAAGGCTAAACTCACAACAAAGATGCTGGAACAACCTTCCCTTCCACCCACTCAAAAACAGCCTACCCCTAAAATCTCCAAACCAATCTCAAAGCCCAAATCCAAACAACCACAATCACAACCCTCAAAACCAACTCCCTCACCATCTAAACCAATAGCCGATGATGCACCTAAGAAGAAGAAGAGAAGGGTGTTGAGGCTAGAGAAAAGAAGAAGAAGAGGATGTGGAGAAGATAGGATGCCTTTGTCTGCAGTCCTAACACTGGCGAAAGCCAAACCTATGCCCATCACTCCCACCTCATAGATGGATGTTGTGAGAGTAAAAATTGAAGAAGAGGAGCAGCAAAAGCTTCATGATGATGAAATGCTTAAAAGCATTGACAAAACCTATGCTGCCTCCTCATCAATTATCAGCATGAAGAAAGAAGCTCTGAGATTGTACACTCTCGCCAACACATTTCAATATCAGAAGGAAAGGGTGAGAGTATGGCCTGATCCGAGGGTGGCTCACAGGATTGTAAAGAAAGACATTCCTTCGAGATACAAGGGTCAAGTCAAGAGGATCGTAGATGAAGAGATCACAGTGGCCCTTGTAGTATCACCCTGGGAGATTGTCAAAGATTTCAAGAAGGCCTACGAGACTAAACAACCACCCTAGAAGATGCTAGAGAACAGGATTATCAAAAAGGGGTTAGTCTACAAGAGGCTTGAGAACTTCAAACAGAATGAGCTAAGTCGGCTACTCGAAGGGAATCATCCTGATGAGTTTGCATATAGACAAATTACAACTGTGTTGAGCTCAAGAACGGCAAACAGGCCAAGTACATCTCAGAGCTGTATGGGCGAGAAGGATTATTTGATGGTGAAGCCGAGAACCTGACCATGGAAGAACAAATCATGTTTCTTAGAGCCTACACCAGAGAATCCTACAGGCTCATACACGGGAAGTAGATCTCATGGATGGGATAACAACTCTGTGTCCAGTTCCCCAAAACAGAGTTCCCATTCATATCTTGCCAAACAATATCAGAGACTTCTTCCCAGGCCGGAGCTTATATGGGTCATCTTCTCTACTGATCAAGAAGGAAAAAGACCAACCTTTTGCCAACAATAAGTGGGATAATAAATAAATTAGAGGTTTTGGCTGCATTGGTTCAGGGGGAGTTTGTTGGACCAAAAGAACCATGAGCCAAGATCAGAAAACCTCTAAGTCCCACATGGTATCACAACAATGCTGAAAGCTTCATCAGCAGTTTGACAAGTGCTGAAGACTTCAACAGCTGAAGATCAAGTGCTGAAGACTTCAACAGCTGAAGAACTAAAGTGCTGAAGTACAACAGCTGAAGAACACAAGTACTGAAGCTGAACAGCTGAAGAACATAAGTACTGAAGCTGAAGACCAAAGTACTGAAGTCAACAGCTGAGAGTTACAAGTGCTGAAGATCAACAACTGATGTACAAAGTCTGAAGACAAAGACTGAAGACATCAGCTGATGATATCTACTGAAGTCATCAGCTGATGAAACATCTGAAGTTCAAGTCTGAAGACCAACTACTGAAGTTTCAGTAGTTTGTCACAACAGCTGAAGAGTACTTCTTCATTAGTTGTGATATCAGTAGTTTTATATTTTAGTTTCAGTAGTTTTGTAAAACGACTAAAGAGTTGTTCTTCAGTCGTTGTAGTTTCAGTAGTTTTGTTGTTTTTCAGTAGTTATAACAATGATAACACTTAGCATTTTTTGCAAGGAGATGTCAGCTGTTTTGACATCTTCAGTAGTTGTGTTTCAGTTGTAATAAATCTGTTAGATGTCACTATCAAGTGACATCAGCAGACGTCACATCTCTTATATAAGAGGTGTCGACCTAATTGTAATTGTGACATTCTGTTACCACGAAAGCGAATATTGAATGAAATATATTTGTAGAAATTCTCTCTCTATAACCGTCTTTGTTCTTTATTGAATATCGTTTCGTTCTTGTGAATCGACTAATTCGTTGTTCGATTCCGCTGCTATACTCGTTAGTCAATCAAACATAGATCACTGATCCTAACAGGTTGATGCCACCATGTACCGAGGAATGATTGGATCCCTCATGTACCTCACTCCCTTAAGACCTGATATCATGTATGGGACGTGTTTATGCTCCAGATATTAGGCTAAACCAAAAGTCAACCATCTTATAGGAGTGAAGAGGATATTTCGTTATCTGAAGGGTACCCCAACACTTGGGTTGTGGTATCCTCATGACGATGACTTAAGCTTACCGCGTACAGCGACTGGATTATGGCGGCTGCAAAATGAACTACAAATCCACCTCAGCAGGTTGTCAATTCTTTGGGAGAAGATTAGTCACGTGGCAGTGTAAGAAGCAGACATCAGTTGCATTGTCAACTTGTGAAGCTGAATATGTTGCTGCTGCAAGTTGCTATTCACAAATCATCTAGATTCAACAGCAAATGCGGGACTATGGTTTGCAATTCTCTAATACTCCTATATTGTTGATAATCCTGCTACAATAGCCGTAACTAAAAATCCAGTCCAACATCCTAAAACCAAACACATCGGGATTAAATATCATTTTATACGTGATTGTTTTGAAAAACATTTAATCGATGTTGTTAAAATTAATACGGATTTCCAACGCGCTGACCTCTACACAAAAGCCTTTGATAAACCATGTTTTCTATATCTGTTAGAGGTCAACGGTGTTAAAAAGAAAAGTGATGTCATTCCAGAGATGAACATGTTTAGTCCAATACGTCGAGTCCATTTTTCTTATATTTTATTTTAGTTTATTTCATTAGTTTTAGTGCTTATATCTGTTCGCCTATTAAAATCCTAAAAAGCAAAACTAGTTTTGGTTTTAGAATTTTAGGGGGAGAATGGGTTAAGTTAATAAAAAAGAATAAGTCTGAGAAGTCTAAGCAATGAGATCGTTTCTGAGATATCGATTCAACGACTATGGAAAATGATAGTACACAGGAACAAAGAATTTTGGACTTTAAAAGATTTAAATTGAATTAGATGCGAAATTCAAAATATAAGTCTGAGAATTCTATACAAAAATAAATGGAAAAATGATAGTAAAACTAGCTACTACTAAGGTAACACGGAGAAAGTAGACCAGAGGTTGCTAGACCATTAGATGATGTGTTGGTAGATTCAACATGATAGATAAGTAAACCTTGTTGGTGATCTCAAGATCAAACTAAGTTATTCAACAAGCTGTGGGTTATCATCTTATCCCTGGTTAACACAATCAATAGAGTTCCAATAAGGGGTGACGAGCAAAATAAACGCTAAAAATGTGTGCGGATAATCTTAATATGAGCAAAGCACATGATGAAAAATGCAAAAAACAATCAAACTAATAACCTATGTTGTTGGTGCGATCTGTGCAAAAAGAATAAAATTGCTCAAACAAGAAGATAGGTTGTGTGCCTCTCTGCTGTGCGGTGGCACTGACCTGAGGATAAGCATAACCTAGATATTCTAGAATTCATTGTTGTTGCCGCCTCTCTGCTATGCGGTGGCACTGACCTGAGGCTTGGATTCTCTTTGAAAGCTCTAAGAATAGTATCTTCTTGTCAAAATACCCGTAGACGCTCAAAAATCTCCTGAGGAATGTTGATTATCATATAAGCGTGGGATCCACAATGCTTGTTGAAATAATTAAACCTTAAACCATCACCAATCTATGTCAAAAGTCTATGTTGGGATTTAAGTGGACAGTATACTGACAATCATCGTGGCGACAAGTCTTGAAAGTTCAAATTAGTGTGTGCATCTTATAGTACTAGTATGATTTCCCAAACTTGCTAATGACTCTCGATGAAACCAAGAATCTAGCATCAAAAGATTTTGGTAACATGTCCTGAATGATTTGATTACATGTATGATTCCGTAATGATTTGTTCCAGTTATGGTCAAAATAAGTTGAAGCTGAATGTTCCAAAAATAAATCTGTTAGATATCTATCTTAGGATTTCCACTCTTACAAAACCTACAAAATATGTTTTACTTCTGTTTTTTAGTTCTAGTAGTTTCATTTGTTTAATTTTGTCAGTTTAGTTGTTAAAAAGTCGGACTACGTTTTGGAATTATGTTTGGGATCTAATCACTTAAAAAGGGTCACATCTGAGGTGACAAAGTGTTTTACTGTTAAAAGGATCACGTCTGAGGTGATCAAATGTTTCCAAAGTTAAAACGATCATGTCTGAGATGATCAAATCAATAGTTAATAGGGTCTTAGTGTTAAATGGTCATAAAGTCAAAATCATAAGGATGAGCCATTCGCACGAATTGACCATAAGTATGGGCCAACCGTACGAATGGACCATAAGAATGAGCTCAATCGCACGAATAAGCCACACATATGGCCCAGACATGCGATTGGATCATCAGCATTGGTAGCTTCATGCGATTGGATCATCTGAATGAACCAATCACTCAAACGGAAGGAACCGAACGGGGTTGTCGCACGACTGAAACCCAGTCGCACGACTGATGGTGACCGATTGAGTTAGTCGCACGACTGAGTCTCAATCGCACGAACCAACTGTGCGATTAGGTCCAGTCGTATGATTGAAAGAAACCTTAGTATAAATAGAGGGGAAATCGGTCGCAAACCCTATTCACCCCCAATCGCTCATTTCTTAGCACGACTTGTCGATACCCTGCCCAAATTTCATCCAATTGTTCTTAGACTATGATTCTTACTTTCTAACGATTTATAGGACTCCACTGGTAATGTGCAATGATTTCCAGTCAAATGCTCAATCGATTAGTCATCATAAGATCGAAATTTAAGCCCTAAACCTTAATCGAGACTAATTGGACAAATAAACTGATAAAACCAAGTAAAATGTTGAAATAAAGGTTATTCGGTGCTATGTCGAGTGTTTGCGAGACTATAGCTATTTCACGATGTCTAACATTATGATTTGCTAAAAATTTTAATTTGAATGACCCAACAGTCTGTCATGCGAATGGGCGCCCTGATGAACCTCAATCGCACGACTGAGATGGGCGAATGGCTCAATCACATGACTGAGATGGGCGAATGGCACAGTCGCACGACTAAATCATGCAAATGAGTTCAGTCGCACGACTGGTTCAATCACTTGGGATAGCATACGACTAAGCCAAGTCACATGCTCAATCATACGTATGAGCTCAATCGCACAACTAAACCTCAGTCGTACAGTTCATTCGCACGACAGAACAGAAAGATTCAAATTAAGAACTTCATATGGCTATTCTCTTACTCATACTAGCGTTTATCCATTTTGTGTAACAGATGGCGAGTCGCTGGACCATGAGCACTAAGCACAACATATGTGCTCACCTGGATCTCACCTCCAGGAATACTGCAGATTTCTCTGGCATCATTACTTTTCTACAGAGGTCGAGGATCTTCCGTGCCATTTCGACACCTTGCACACCATACCAATCCCTTCAGCATGCCTTCTGGGAAGGCGTGGTTGTCGCTAGGACCGTAGAGCCCCATTGCATTAGGAGCTCTATCTTCGGTCATGCCATAGAGATCACAAAGGAGGATCTCCGAACAATATTAGAGTTTGGAGATGATCCTAACTGCCCAACCCGCTTGCACCCACTGACAGTGCGCGGTTGCTTTCTACGAGCCAAGTACTCGGGGGACATCACCGCAGGTGTGCTCAAAAAGAGCAACCTGTGCTGCCAATTCAAGTACTTGGAACATGTACTGCTTAAGTGCATTGCCTCCCGGAAAGGAAGCTTCGCTGAGCTGTCGGACCAGATACAGAATGCCTATGTGGCGTTGGTGCTGAACCACCCGTTCAGCTTCTCCCAGATGATCTTCACCTACTTGGTGGAGAACATCGAGGCTAAGGGGAAGGATGGATTCTATATGTATCCTCACTTCATGCATATGATCATTGATCAGAAGCTCCCTCAGCTACCTAAGGAGAAGGAGGACGTTGTGGTAGTTGAGGTGATGGATGAGACCACATTAGGCCGAATGAAGGTGTACAGGGAGAAGCAGGTTAAGCCCCCTGTGAGGAGATTGTTCGGGCACCTGGCCCAGGAGGATTACGTGGCACCTGCCAGGAGGAAGTGGCGCCACGAGGACAGTGATTCTGATACAGAGCAGATAGTTCTCCCCACTGATGACTCAGGGGATGATGATAGTGGCGATGGTGGAGACTCAGGCCCCACTCCATCTAGGGTCGCCACTACTGATGTTACACTCCACCACCTACTCATAGAGATGCTAACATAGCTGGCTTCCATTAGGATTTCCAGCCTGATGAGGAGGAGGAGAGTGATATTGAGCAGTTGAACAGAACGATGGGCAGCAGGGTGGTTGCCACGGACATGGGATAGAGGTGGTTGGAGTACGCCAAGCTGCGTCTAGGGAGACTACTAAAGATCCTACTTATACCCCAGACTAGCTCAACATCCCAGGGGGAGCATCCTTCTCGAGGGGTTCGAGGAAGAAGAGGATGGCTCAGCCCCATGGGATGAAGCCAAGAAGACGAAGGTTCACGCTAATTCCTACTTCCACCACCACTGCCATCACATCTACCACCACCACTCACCCACCCACTACCAAAGCTACCACCACCACTACTACCACCTCACCCACCATCACTACCACAACCACTCCACCTATCTACACTACTTCCACCACCACTATAGCCTACCCATCACCACCCACACATATACCACCACCAATATTCACCACAGCCACACCACTACCACCAGCCACCAGCCTGGACCATCAGCCCACCAGCCATTTATTACAGGATCCTCCTACCTCCTAGGGTAGAAGATTACTGAACAGGATGGTGCTGACGTTGTGGGCTGCTGACGAGGAAAGAGCTACACAGATCAGACAGCTTGTGGAGCAAAACACTACTCAAGCATAGCAGATCGCTCAGCAGGCCCAACTAATCGAGGATCAGGCTCAGCAAATGGCGGTTCAAAGTCAAGAGATTGCCCAACTCCAAGAGCATAAAGTTTTATCCACTAAGAAGATTGAGGAGTTGGAGGATGCCAATAAGACCATCATGCTCAAACTCAAAGGCACAAAGGATGAGCCTCTGAAGATACGATAGGGTGATGATGATGATAGTGATGATGATGATGATGGTGATGATGAAGAGGATGATGAAGAGGATGAGACCGAAGGAGGAGATGATGAGGATGTAGCAAAAAATGAAAAAGGTGGGGATGCATTTGCATCGGGTGCCCTACAAGCAAGAGAGAGGCGGACCAAGAAAAGTCAAGATCAGGGTGCCTCAACATCAGTCCCGACTGCAGAGAGCATTTGATTCAGGACAAACGTAATGATTAGATATTTATGTAATTTTAAATCATGTGTAATTGAATCATGTATCAAACTTGTGTACATAATGTTTATATCTATTTAATGTTTACTGTCTTGATTATTGACTAATGGTTGATGTGTTTATATGTTTAAATCAAGCAGATCATTCATCTCAGCAAGATGAGTCCGATGTTGCTCCCCTTCAGCATATCAAGTCTCAACTCACAATGATACTTGATCTGCAAGGGATCGTTAGGAGGTCAGTGAGTTACACTCCTAAAGAAAGAGAAATAATTCACGACCTTACTGATGAACAACTGGCTGAGATGTTCTAAGTAAATCCAGACGAACTTGTGAAGGATGCTCCTACTGTTGACATGGATAGTGATGATGAGCTTAACGATGTGGATGAGATTGAGATTGAAGACATCACAACACAACATTATCCAGAGTATGCTGACAACGAGGGAAATGTAGTCCCCAATCTGGGTGACACCCTTGTTAGTGATACATTTGAAACACTGGATAAGATGGAGCAGGAGTCAGTGAAGAATAAGGATCAAGCCCAAGCCTCAGATGCCGATGTGAACATCAAAAGGCTAAATGGGCGGCATGTTTTGCAGAGATCAGAGCCCAACGCAGTGCTCCAAAGCCTAGTACCTACACCAAGCTTTACAAAGTAAAGAAGCATCTGAAGGCGTGAGGAAAAATCATAGCGTGGGCATATTTTGATGATCTAAATGTTTATGCTATCAAGACAGAGAAGGAATCGAGTACTTCAGATTCCACACGATCTGAAGACTCTACCCGGTTTTGAGCTTAACCAGTGGGCCAAATTAAAGCTGTTATATGCTAACCCTCGAAAAATGTCAGGCTGGTTTGAAGCTGCTTTGAAGAGAGAGTACCACACTAGGTGGGTCAACTTCAAACCTCAACAAGCGACGAGGTATATCAGAAGATCTAAAGTTGATGCCATTACTGGAAAGCCAAAGATTGTGCTGAAGTGGAGTCCTCCACTCACAATGTCTAGAATCCCTCTACGTGAAATGCCTTAGGACTTCACTCCACACTTTAAGTGGTGGTACTATGACTGGAGAACAGGTGAGGCAGTCATAGTTATGAACATAAATGGAAATATGGAAACTATCATGGTGCTTGACCCAAGGCTCACTAACTTGTCGGCCGATGATGTTTACACCTTATACATGTGGCCACTGTTCTATGACGTGCAAGACATTGTACAAGCCCTCCAGTTCCAAAACGTGATAAGACTCTGCTTTGCATTCGAAATACATGCAGGAGTTACAATGGAGGAGAAGTACAAGAAATATGAAGAGCTGATGAAGAATGTTAAACAATAGAGTAAACTAGGTCCAAGGGGGAGTTTGTAGATACATATGTACCTAGTTTATGAGCTTAACGTAAAATGTCTTTCAAGTCTTACATATACGTAACATAATGGGTTTAAATGAAATACAATGTGTGGTTATGCTTATAATGTTTAATATTTCATTGATTAGTGTGTTATAACGCTTATTGAACTAACTATATAGGTTTGTCGTTGTTACATAGTTCTTAGTCAATAATGATTGAGAAACGTGCTTAAACTTAATCGTATGAAGTTCTCATGCGAATGGACCATGCTAATGGACCATACACATGAACAACTTCATGCTAATGAACCAGTCGCACAACTGAACTAGGAGACTGGATCAGTCATACAATTGTGACATAAGATTGACTCAGTCGCACGACTGAAGCCTCAGTCATGCGGATGGGTCAATCACATGCTACAATCGCACGACTGAACCATGCAAATGGTTCAGTCGCATGAATGGAAAACCCTAGCCTACAAATACAACCTAATTCGTGGAAAACATACAATTCGAATACCTACGCACTAAATCGTACCCTAGCCGTCCAGAGACCCTAGAACAACCTGTTCCAAGTTCATAGATCGCTGTAAATCATCCTACTATCATTCTTGACATTTAGTTACATTCTTGGATTGATTTTACACGTGTTCTCACTGATTGGATCGCCAATCAAATAGGATTCCGCACTATTTGAGTTGGTATACACGTAAATCAGTTAATACTCAGTCCGTACACGGTCCCTAACAATTTTGAAGACCAATAAACTATCGTTAAAAAGGTAATTCAATGAACTTAATTTTGAAGTCTGAGTTTACTCAAATTTAATTTGTTATGACTAAGTTATAGTTAGTTGAAGACAAACTATATTCTGCCAAATATATAGTAAGACACCTATGTGCACTTTTAAAATTGCTAAAGCATGAAACTAGTTAAAACAAATTTATTATGTCGATATATTGTATATTTGACTTTATTTGAGTTATAAAAATATATATATTCCAAGGATTTGGCATAGCCATCATTTATAAAAATAATCTTGTGGAATAACTGAATGCGACCGTCATAGCCGTCCATATGCAAACGGGATTCTTTGTTTACGTTAGTGTGTTAGGTTGATTTAGGAATGTTAGTGATTGTTATAAGGTTAGTGAATATTAAATGGTTAATAATCAAATGGTAATGATTGAAATTAAAAGAGATTTAGTAGAAAAATAATAAAAGTAAGAACATAAAGTTATGAGAATAATGAGATGTTAAGATGATTGAAATAATATAGAAATACATAATATAAATGCAATATAAGGTTACCTTAATATTAGAAACTTCTTGAAATTACTTGTAAAAGAAATTTCTTGAAATTGATCAAATCCAAAGGATAGAAAGGTTTGTTAGTAAAATTTTTAGAGAATGAGCAAAGAAAAGTGAGGCCTAAAGCTTGATTTTATAGTTGAGGTTAAGATGGGATTATGAATGGTGTTAATGGTGAGTTACAAGTCTTTTAAAATGGGGTTATGATTGGAATTTAAAATAAATATAAGATTAATAAAATAATTAGATAAAAGAATAATGATAATTTAAACTTGTAATATATTAAAACCTTAATTTTAATTTAATTAACTTATTTTTTATTAAATTATTATAAAACATTATGAATTTTAGTAAGACTTTTAATTTAATTATTTATTGTAATTTAATAACTAAAACACATAAACGACAAATACAACTTTACAATCTTATAAAAATTGTATTTTACAAATCATAAAGTTATAATAAATTGTTTAAATGATTTGATAACTAATAAGTGAATCAAACAATTCCCAATATGAGTTAAACTGCACATTTAATTCATTTGATTCATTTAAATAATTAAAATAATTTTTAATATTAAAATTTTCCATCGTATGATAGTACAAAGTGGAATCGGGTTTGGTTTATAGTTTTGAAAATGAGCGGATGTTAGAGTGGCCTTGCTCCCCTTACCCAAAGAAATTTTTTCAAGTTAAATCATAAGCGGTAATAAACCAGCTTTCAACAGCCTGAAAAAGCTTTAAAGACTGCTCCTATAGGGATACCGGTGGTGGATCAGCAGAGTTTGACCCTCGGGATAAAATAGGTGTTTGGGTGTAAAACCCGGTTATTTTTTGAAGACTCAAACAAAAGAATAAAGTGAAGAAAAAGAAAGAAAAGGAATTTAACCCAAGTCGAGGGGTTAAATGTGTAAAAAGTACAAAATGTTTGAAAAGTGGGTGTAAAAGGTGGCATGGCTGCCCATGTTGTCTACACACTCACATCATTCGGATTTTAGAGAGAGAAAGCGAAGAGAGCAGGAAGCTTTCGGGTTTTGGAAGAAGGATCAAGAAGAAGGCAGAATTCAAGTAAGAATTCTTGGTTCTAAGGTGTTCTTAACCGGTTTAGGCCTCGGTTATATGCTCATACGTGTTATATGTTGTTGGTGTGTGTGTTGGGTGGGTTTTAGGTGTTTGAACTCAATTTGCAAACGGGTTTGAAGAAGTCTAACCCAAAGAGCTGCAAAGGTGAGTTCTAGAACCCCCTTTTACTTGTTTTAAATAGCTTTGGGGCTATAAATACATATATGAAGTTTTTATAAAGTTGGGTGTCATACCCGTATGTGTTTATGTGTGTATGTTGCGGGTGGGGTTTGATTTTGGGCTATGTTTGTGTTTTATGATGTTTTGATCGTGTTCCCAAGGCTTAGAATGTATGATTTAAACTTAGAACATGATAGGTCGTGTTTGGGGGATTATTTAAGATGTTTAGGATGACTTAGTCTGCTTATGCGCCTAAACAGTAGTCCATGCACTCAACTCTGAATAACTACCTAAGTGTTCCCATGCGCCCAAAATCTCATGCGCCCGAATAGTACTCATGTGCCTAGAAATAGGTTGAAATTGTCTAAGTGTCCATATGCCCAGGTAGCTCATGCGCCTAGGCACTCATGCGCCTGCATAGTGCTCATGCGCCTAGAATTGCCCAGAATGGACTAAGTGTTGCTCATGCGCCCCAATAGTGCTAATGCGCCTGAAAATTTCCCATGCGTCTAAGTGTTTCTCATGCGTCTGAAAGGCGATGCACCTGCATAGTGCCCATGCGCCTAAAGTTTTAGAATTATTTTTTGATTTTTTTTGGGAGAATTGTAAAAGTAGGCTTTGACTTGGGATATTCCAGGGGGATAAGTAAGATGATGTGATGGGTGTTGATGATGTATGATTGATGCTTGTACATGATGGTATGTAGATGTATGTTATGTATGTGTGATGTGCCTTGTATGGTGATGTGGTATGATCATGTTGAGGTTCCTTATTATGTATGATTATTTTCCTGTGGCTTTACGTTGAATGTTAATGAATGAAATGAAAAGTATTATGTAACGTAAAGTGGAAGATAATGAAAAGAGGAACGCAATGAAAGAATGCATGCATTAATGAATGAATGAAAGTAAGAAAGGCTTGCAAGCAAATGTATGGAGGTTCACACCCAATGAAGGGTGTTAGCTCAACTGTGTGCGGGTTAGCTACCCCCAGAAGGATGCACACTAGGGTCCAATCCTTGTGATTGACCATATGTATTGGATCCTTGCTGCTTGCCCTAGGTACTGGAGTCAGCTTCATACATAATGTTTGAGGTCTATGAAAGACCTCAGGCCCAGTAACCAGCTTCGTGCATAATGTTCGGGGTATAGCATATGACATTGATCCGGAATGAAAGAAAAGATAAGTGGTGAATGTACTTGCCCTAGGTACTAGATCAGTGTCATGCACAATGTTCGAGGTCTATTAAAGACCTCAGGCCCAGTAAACAGCTTCGTGCATAATGTTCGGGGTATTGTACATGTCATCGAGAGTAATGAACGTACGAATGAAAATAAGAAGTATGAATGAAAGTGAATGAAGTAATGAAGTAATGAAAGTGAATGATAATGACGTACGATGAATGAATGAAAGTTAACGAACAAATGATGAAGATAATAATGTTATTATCTATGTGTACGTACGATGTGTGATCATGTACAAAAGTATAGTATGATTTTGAAAGAAAGTAAAGAACGGCTTTCATGAAAGTAAAGTATGTTTTATTTTAAAACTAGAACTCACTTAGCAACGCTAATTTTTATGTATTTCCAGTTGGCAGGTAAAGGTTGCTAAGGATGGCACGGGGCGGCTACTTGGCTCTTTTTGGATGGTATCCATTTTCATAATGCTTTTGTGATGTAATGCAACATGTATTTTGTAATGTGATAATGATGTATTATCTTGAAAAAGCTTTTATAATGAAATCAAATGTTATTTTTAATGTTTCCACTATGATGTTTTAATGAAGTTAATGTAAATATATGTTTTATGTGCAATGATTAACCAGCTGTAAGCATGCTGGGAACAGGGCCTTACATTGGGTTTGTGTTAAGTGGGGGTGGGGTTGTTGTTATAATGTAACGCCTCTCTTATTAATGATTTCTTTCTTCAGTCTTGGCTCTTGCAGTCAGTTCAACCAGATGAAGGTTACTCAGATGATTTTTGATGTGAGTAGCTACCTCGGAGTTGAAGGGATTGGAAAATGGTTTCTCTGCTAACTTAGCAATGTCAAATCTACTTAAATGTAACAGAGAAGAGGCATTGAGCCTATTGATTTCACCATTCTCTCTTTCCACAACAAGGTTGTGAGAAGAGTTTTCGAACCTCCACCGGACTATTTTATTTCTAGGAACAAGGGGTTGAGATGGTAACTTGTCACCCTTCCTAGTGTCCTGTAGAGTCATGAGCGTTCTTTCAGCAACTTCTCTTCATCCCGAAGATAGTCAAGGTTTGTTGTGAAGAGTCTAAGTGCCTGGTCTAGTGGTTCTCTAGGCAGATTAAGGAATTGTTCTCTTGTGAGAGAACATGAGGAGCCATCAATGAAGATTAGTTTGATGGAGCCCTCCTCACAAGAGACATCGCTTAGAGTGGTGCAGTTTATGACCTTTCTCTTGATCTCCTTGAATTCTTCTAAGGAAAGAGGTTTGAATGGTTAAGAAGATGGCTTGGGTTGCTATTGGGTAGGTAATGGTTGGGTTTTGGGAAGAGTTTTAGGTTTGAGTATGGGTAGTTATGGTGGTTATTGTGATGGAATGGGTGAGGAAGAGGGTATAGCTGATGATGTAGATTTAGGAGTGTATGGCTCAATGGGTGGCTCGGTTTTGATGGGAAAAGGGAAAGGGATTGGTTCAGGTTGAGGTTGTGGTTTTGTTGCTGGTTTAGAAGTCATCAACTATTCTCTTTTGTACATCTTTTTCCTTTTTCTTGAATGAATGTCAGCCTTGATATCCCTAACATATCAAGGCAGGGTCTTCTCAGACATGGGGCCAACTTCATATGCCTTAATCCTTCTCACTGCTTCTTCAAAAACCATTTGTCAACATCTAAATACCATTACTAGATGTTATGATTAGTATACATTTATTTGGAACTATGTTAAAGTGGTTTGCTTACAATCACCTTGTGTTTACGATTAGAATAACAACTTCTAAACTTTGCTATTATGCTACTAAACTTACATGTAACCTGTGAATCCAAGGATCACAGTCAGGAATTATCAGTGTTGGTCGAAGACAAGTCAACGTTTGCGGAATTAACATTGGCTTGGTTTAATTGTTTTGTATTAAATTCAATATTAATGAAGATTCAAGAACACACTAATAGAAACACAATTAATGAATAATATGTATTTCATTAAAATATGTTCATTATTAGAAAATAATGAATGAATGATATCAAAATTTGTTATGAATGAAGTGACGGCTGCTAGGGTCTGATTGAGAGAATTGATGCGATGTTCGCTATTTGTGGAATTGTTGTATTGCTATTGTTGTTGCCGTTCAATCAATCGTCTGATCAAGCGTCCTTGAATCAAAACCTAGGATCCATATATATATACAATGATGTTTCTGTTAAAGGAAACATCAAATCTCTTGGGATTTGATTTGTTTCAGTTAAGGAATCATCGGATTCTTGGGATTCGCATAACTGCTTTGTTGACTTGCTGACTTGTAACACATGTATTATACAAGTGTTTGGACTCTGCAGGAATAGTGTCTTCCATAGGAATTTGTTCTTCCGTAGAAGTCTTGTTCTTCCGTAGATGATTTGTTCTTCCGTAGGAATTCTTGTTCTTCCAAAGCTGATCTATTCTTCCGTAGGAATCTTGTTCTTCAGTTCTGGTTGTTCATCCGCAGAGGATCTTCGGATGTAATTTTACTTGTAAGAAACATACCTACAGAAGAACAAAATGTTCATACGTAGATGTTTCTTACACTTGGTCAAATTTAGAAATTGACCAAGTATAATGTTCGTACCTGCAACCATACATAAATCAACACACATATAAATGGGTTAACCTATATATATAATGCATACACAATAATGAATTACAAGCATTCATTACAGATATTAGTTCAAGTACCAAGCCTATACAAAATTGACTAGATCTACTGATCCTAGACCTAACAATACTCCTCCTTAGTATGATACTGCATCCGTGCCACCATCCTTTTGTTAAAGTATGATACTGCATCCTTTTGATCATTGTTCTTGTACTTGATCTCCATTCTGCACATCCTCTTCAAAGTCCCAAAGCTTAGGCCCAAAATGTCTTCTTTAGTTGTGAGTGTTTCCATAACACATTGATTGTTAACAATCTCTGTTGGACCAAAAGAACCAATGAGCCTGATCAGAAAAACCTCTAAGTCCCACAGACATCACAACAACTGCTGAAGACTTGATCAGCTGTTTGACAAAGTCTGAAGAGCAACAGCTGAAGATTAAGTACTGAAGACTTCAACAGCTGAAGACTAAAGTACTGAAGACTTCAACAGCTGAAGACCAAAGTCTGAAGACTTCAACAGCTGAAGACTAAAGTACTGAAGATCAACAGCTGAAGACTAAAGTACTGAAGATCAACAGCTGAAGACTAAAGTACTGAAGACTTCAACAGCTGAAGACCAAATTCTGAAGATCAACAGCTGAACACTAAAGTACTGAAGATCAACAGCTGAAGTACAACGACTGAAGACATCAGCTGATGACAACAGCTGAAGTTCAAGTCCAAGTACTGAAGCCTTCAGAGTTTGTTACAACAGCCGAAGAAGCATTCTTCAGTTGTTGTGATGGTTTCCTTTCAGTAGTTTTCGTTTATGTTTCAGTATTTGTAAAACGACTGAAGAGCATGTTCTTCAGTCGCTGTAGTTTCAGTAGTTTCTTTTCAGTAGTTGTAGTGATTGTTAACACTTAGTATTTTTGTAAGAAGATGTCAGCTGCTTTGACATCTTCAGTAGTTGTGTTAACTTTCAGTAGTCTGAATAATTCTGTTAGATGTCACTATCAAATGACATCAGTAGACGTCACATCTCCTATATAAGGAATGTTCCACCACGACATATCTTATATAAGGGATGATTGACCTGATTGTATGTGTACATTTTGCCACCACGAAAGCGCGTATTGAATGAAATATTTGATTTGCAGAATTCTTTCTATAATCGTTTGCTCTTACTTTGAATATCAACTATATTCTTGTGAATTGGCTAATTCATTGTTCGTTTTCCGCTGCTATACTCTCTAATCAATCAAACGTAGATCACTGATCCTAACAATTGGTATCAGAGCAGGTTAATCATTGATCAATCTAACAATTGATCATTGAAACTGCTAATTGATATCTGCATTTGATTGAATTAGCATATTTGCAAGAATCAGTTATAGTTCAATTGAATTTCTGCTACTTTCGTTTTATTGCTTTTTGTTTTCTCTTGGTTCAATTTGGTTTGTTGTGTTTTGTTCTAAATTTGTTTAAACTTAATTGATTTTGGTTGAATCTGAGAATGACTACTCCTTCTAATGACCCTCACAATACCGGTTCGTCAACCAAGCCTCCGATGCTGGTTAGGACTGAGTATAACATATGGCAACAAAGAATGCTTCATCACCTGTCTGTTAACAGTTCAGGTTGTTGGACATCGGTGGTTCATGGTCCATATAAGCCTATGGTGAACAATCCGGAAACCAATCAAATGGTTCCGAAGAAGAAGGAACAATACTCAGATGAAGATCGGAAACTGTTTGAGATTGATGCTAAAGCCCATGGAATTCTGGCCATGGCACTGCCGAATGAAATCTACTCAGGGCTTATGCATCATGAAACTGCTCATGACCTCTGGAATGCACTGAAGGAACAATTCGGTGGAACTGATGAGGTCTTAGCAAACAACAGAGAAATCCTTGCCTAACAATATGAAACATTCTCTCATAGGAAGGATGAGACACTGACTTAACAGTTTGAGCATTTTTCCAGTTTGATCTCTGAGCTAAAAATGGTCAAACATGAATATACCAATAGCTAGATGAACAACAGATTCCTTAGATCACTGCCTGAGAGATGGGACACATACACTATTATCCTACGCTCCAGTGCAAATCTGGATAAACTATCTCTCACCCAACTTCATGGGAAACTGCTCACATTTGAGAGAGAGATAGAGCAGAAAAGGAAACTGGCATCATCAGGAAAGCTCACTGATGACTTTGTACCAGGGAACATTGCCTTGGTTGGTCATGAGTCAGAATATGCTGCATCTGAAAGTAATTATGATGAGCATATAGATTTCTCTTCAAACAGTTCAGATCATGCATTTGTTGGTGTTGATAGTCACTCAGGCTGTAATAGTGACAATTCATGTTTTATCATGGATGATTTGAAAGGAATAGCTGATGATGATCTATAAAAGATGGATATTCTGAGTCAAATGGCCTTGATTAATATCAGATCTCAGAAGTTCTACAAGAGGACTGGCAGGAAATTTCCAGGACTCTCTGGCAAAACCAAAGTTGGTTTTGACAAGAGTAAGTTGAGGTGTCACAAATGCCAAAGGCTTGGACACTTTGTTAGAGAGTGTAGATCATCTGGATCTAACTCCTCTGCACCCTTTGTGACTTTTCCAAGCACTAGTCCACAAAACAGGGGGCAACATCCTGCTAGTTCTGGTCATCATTCACAACCTGTTTCGCCTGCATATTTTGTCCCTCAGGGTCGAATGTCATTTCCGTATCCCTGCTATTACATGCCTCAGCCAAATCCAGTTCAAGTTCCTACTGCACAACAACCACAAGCATTACCTGAGCCTCTACCATCTCAATCACAACCTCATCACAGCTTTTTCACCCCTGGTAATGTTGACTGGAGTAGTTTACCAGATGATCTCTCTGGTACTGAGCAATAATTTGCTGGTGATAGTCAACATGGTGGTGGACATCCTTTTGGAATCTAGCTCTCATGGCCCTGGAATCTACTGAGAGTTCATGCTCCAATGCATCTTCTTCACAGGTAACCCAGGTATCCTCTAAGGCTAAGGCCAAGCTTTGTTCTGAATCTTACATAGATGCATTTGTCTCTATTAGAGAAGCAAATGTAGCTGTAATTAATTAAAATCTAGAGCTTGAGCAAACTATTTCCAAAAGAAAAGCTGAATATGAGTCTGTCCTTAAGGACAAAGATGATGAGATTTATAAGCTTAAATGATAATTAAATGATGAAAAGGCTAGGCTAGAGGTCATTCTTGAGAACCATAAGGAACTCAAAGAAAAACTTGCAGTTACCCAAGTTGAGTGTGACCGCTGGGTGTCATCCTGCAAGGGATTTGAAATGCTGCTCAGTAAGCAATCTGCTTCGAATGTGAAGTTTGGAATTGGTTACAACCATATTGCACCTCCACCAGATTTTACTCCAAAACTAATAGTAAAATCTGAAGGTGAAAGCAATCTCCAAACCACATCATCATGTGCATCATCCTCAAGTGATCTCCCAAAATCACAAGATGAAATAAGGGTTGATACCTCAGCAAGTCAATTGGCTGATGGGTTAACTACTGATAAGCACATGAAGCTGAGTATTTCAGATGTTGTCCCTCAAAGTAACTTAAGTACTGAAGGGCTAGTTACAACAACTGAAAAGCATTTCAAATCAGCTGAAATAAATGAATTAACAACTGCTGACAAAGAACAGCTGAAGAACAACTCCTCAGTTGTTACAGATTCTTCAGTACTGAACAAAAGTACTGAAAGGAGGAAAGTACTGAAGAGCACACCTTCAGTAGTTTTCACATCAGCAGTTGATAAATCCAAGATGAAGAATAAGCCATGTGAAATATGTGGTAAATTCAATCATCTTTCTGATGAATGTTGGTACACAAAGGGTTCCAAACTCAATAGAGATAAGCTCATTAAAATCCAGATGGATGAAATGAAAACTGAGTTTGAGACCAAGTTTGTACCGCAATCATTTCATTGTGATAAACCCAAGCCTTCAACCAAATCCAAAAAGAAGGATAAGGTTCATCACAAAACAGCTGATAGTGCTCCTCATGATAAACATCAGACTAAGTCTATTAATTTTAAGGAGGAAATGGTGGATCTCAGGAACTCATCAAACACAAGTACTGATATGTCACAATAGCTGAAAGCTTTGGCTACAAATCAGACACAACTTGTTATGATGGTTCAACATTTGTTGGGGAGAGTTAACCAACTAGATGCACCTGTGATCAAATCACTGTAAAGGCAATCCAAGCCCAAATCCAAGGAATCCATTTCAGCACCATCTCCTTCTTCATCAGCTGTTAATCATAAGAAACAAGTTATGGTTGCATCTGTTGTTGAAAACAGACCCAAAACCAAAAAGGTTTGGGTCTCAAAATCTAACTAGTTTTCTTTTATGTAGGGTTCTTCAACATGCTAAAGGAGCATCTGGTATGTGGACAGTGGAGGATCTATGCATATGACTGGGAGCAGTTCTCTTCTTAATGACTACTCTCAAGGAAAGAAGGGATTTGTTTCATTTGGAAATGATGCCAGAGGTTACATCATTGGGAAAGGATATGTGTCTAATGGACAAATCCGGTTTGATGATGTCAACCATATGGAGAATCTCAAGTATAATCTGCTGAGTGTCAGTCAGATGTGTGATAAAGGGCATGTTGCACTTTTCACAAGCCAGAACTGCAGGATTCTGTCTTCCTAAGTTCTGAGGCTGATTGACAAGGTAATGGATGAACATACCTTCCTGAAGGCCAACAGGATCGGAAGAGTGTATGCCTTGGATTTGTCAAAGAAGATTGATTTGAAAGGTCATCCATGCCTGTTCTCCAAAGCCTCTCCTTAGGAATCTAAACTATGGCATAGAAGGCTGGGTCATGTCAATCTTAGAAACATGAATCAACTGATCCACAATTGTTTAGTGAGAGGTTTATCAATAAAGGAGTTCCACTGTGATGAAGCCTGCACTGCTTGTTTGAAAGGAAAACAACACAAAGTGTCATTCCCTCCCATTGAAGAACCTAAGTCCACTGCCTGCTTGCAGTTACTACACATGGATCTATTTGGTCCTGTGAGAGTGATGAGCATGACAAAGAAGAAATACTATTTGGTAATTGTGGATGATTACTCCAGATTCGTATGGACTTTCTTTCTGCATTCAAAGGATGAGGTTGCTCAGAAGATTATAAATTTTGTGCTGTATGTTGAGAAGCAGTATTCCCTATCAGTCAAGTGTATAAGGAGTGATAATGATACTGAATTCAGAAACCATACACTTGATGATTTTTATCTTTCAAAAGAAATCAAAAGGCAGTTTAGCATCCCAAGGACTCCAGAACAAAATGGAGTAGTGGAGAGAAAGAACAGGACTTTAATTGAAGCTGCAAGGTCCATGTTGGCTGACCCTGGTTTGCCTTTGATCTTTTGGGCTAAAGCTGTCAATACAGCTTGCTATGTGTAGAATAGAGTGTTAGTAAATCAGAGGTTGATGAAGACTCCATATGAAGCTCTACATCATTTGGCTCCTTTGATTTCATTCTTCAGAGCCTTTGGATGTCCTTGTTTCATTCTCAACACAAAGGATCAACTCCACAAATTTGATCCTAAGGTGGATGCAGGGTATTTTGTAGGTTATTCATCCACTTGCAAGGCTTACAGAGTCTTCAACTGCAGGACAAAGATAGTTGAAGAAACCTTGCATGTGAAATTCAATGAATCTCCAAAGGATAAAATTCCACAAAATCCTGTGGAGTTGTTGATCTGGACATACTGCAATATGCTCCTTTTCAAGTTCAGTGACCAACTGCCTGAGTCTGCTAAACTTGATGTTCCTGTAGCTTTAGTAGGCTCCATCCACAACAAATGCTGATGAGATTTCTGATTCCTCTACATCGTTTGATTTGCCATCTAATACTTGGTTTCAAGAATCTGAATCAACATCTGCTGATGCTGAACCGGCTACAAACACTTGCACTGATCTTATTGAGCACCAAGAGCTGAAGAATCACCCCATGTCTCAAATCATTGGTGGTATCAATGCTGGCGTCTCAACCAGAAATCAATGTCTAACTTGTGCTTCTATGCTCTCTTCATCAGTCGGCAAGAGCCAAAGAACTATCATGTTGCTTTGAGAGACAATGGATGGGTGGAAGCCATGCAGCTTGAGCTACTTCAGTTCAAGAAACAGCATGTGTGGGAACTGGTTCCTATACCCCGGGTAAGTGTTCAACATGCACTAAATGGGTGTTTAGGAACAAAACAGATGAAAATGGGCTTATTGTTAAGAACAAGGCCAGACTGGTTGTTCAGGGGTTTTCACAAGAAGAAGGTATTGATTATGATGAGACCTTTGCCCTTGTAGCCAGACTGGAGGCAATTAGATTGTTCTTAGACTATGCTGCATTCCACAATTTTAAAGTTTTTCAAATGGATGTTAAAAGTGCATTTTTATATGGTAAAATAAAAGAAGAGGTTTATGTGTGTCAACCACCAGGTTTTGAGGATAATAAACATCCAGATTGGGTATACAAGCTTGATAAGGCTCTTTATGGGTTGAAACAAGCTCCTAGAGCCTGGTATGAGACATTATCAAATTTTCTTCTTCAAAATAATTTTACTAGAGGCTCCATAGATAAAACTTTATTCATTAAGAAGGTGGATCAGCATAAGTTACTTGTTCAAATTTATGTTGATGATATTATTTTTGCATCCCCTGATCCCCAGTTGTGTGATGACTTTACCAATTAATGCATAAGAAGTTTGAAATGAGTGTAATGGGAGAATTACAGTTCTTTCTAGGATTGCAAATCAAACAAAAGGCTGACGGAACTTTCATTCATCAGTCTAAATATACAAAAGATCTTTTGAATAAGTTTGATTTACAAAATTGTAAGCCCTGTTCTACTCCCATGTGCAACACCACACAACTGGATGCAGATCAGAAAGGTAAAGCTGTTGATGAAACACTTTACAGATGTATGATTAGGTCCTTGATGTACTTAACAGCTTCTAGACCAGATATCATGTTTGCAACGTGTGTTTGTGCTAGATTTCAGGCTACTCCTAAAGAGTCTCACTTGATTGCAGTCAAAAGAATCTTTAGATATCTACAAGGTACATAATCTCTAGGTTTATGTTATTCCACTGGACACTCTTGCAAATTGGTTGCTTTTTCTGATAGTGACTATGCTGGGTGTAAGTTAACCAGAAAGTCAACTTCTGGTGCATGTCAATTCCTAGGCAACTGTTTGATTTCTTGGTAGAGTAAGAAACAAACATCTGTTGCTACATCCACTGCTGAAGCAGAGTACATTGCTGCTGCAAGCTGTACTTCTCAGGTACTCTGGCTTCAGAACCAACTTTTGGATTATGGCATTACAGAGACTAAGAATCCATTATTAATGGATAGTGCTTCAGCTCTTTGCATTATCAAGAATCCTGTCCAGCACTCTAGGACCAAACATATAGAGATCAGACATCATTTTATTAGGGACTGTTTTGAAAAAGGTCTGATTGATCCAAAGTTTGTGCCTAGTGCTGATGAGCTTGCAGACATTTTTACTAAGCCTTTCGATAGTTCAACTTTCCAAAACCTAGTGTTAAGGCTTGGTATGCTGCAGCTAGAATAAGTGATAACTACTGATGATCTCAATAAATAAGTACTGATGATCATTTGTAACCATACCACAAATAAGTACTGATTCTGTTACAAGAACTGATACAGTCACAACTACTGATGTAGTTATAACTACTGATATCAGTACAAACAGACAAGTACTGATGTCCTATGAAACAACTGAAAAACAGCCAAAAAAAACTGATGAGTAAGTGTTGAGGACAGTATGAAACAGCTGAAAAGCTATGAATTGACGAAAACTACTGATGAGAATTTTCTCTTCAGTTGTTTCTAAAACTGCTGTTTCATCTTAAACAACTGATGACAAAACCATGTCTTCAGTAGTTTCACAACTACTGATGACTAACACCACGTCGTCAGCTGTTTACAACAACTGATGACAAAACCATGTCTTCAGTAGTTTCACAACTACTGATGACTACACCACGTCGTCAGCTGTTTACAACAACTGATGACAAAACCATGTCTTCAGTAGTTTATAACTACCGATGACTAACACCAAGTTATCAGTTGTTTCCAACATCTGAAGCTAAAACCATGGTTTTCAGTAGTTTTGTTGGACCAAAAGAACCAATGAGCCGGATCAGAAAAAACCTTAAGTCCCACAGACGTCACAACAACTGCTGAAGTCCACAACAGCTGAAGACAAAGTCTGAAGACAAAGTCTGAAGACACAAGTGCTGAAGACAAGTGCTGAAGACAAAGTCTGAAGACAAGTGCTGAAGACAAAGTCTGAAGACAAGTGCTGAAGACAAAGTCTGAAGACACAAGTGCTGAAGACAAAGTTTGAAGACAAGTGCTGAAGACAAGTCTGAAGACACAGTGCTGAAGACAAAGTCTGAAGACAAGTGCTCAAGACCAAGTATCAGTCGTTGTCACAACAGCTGAAGAGGTCTTCTTCAGTAGTTGTGACGGTTTTCTTTCAGTAGTTTTATGTTTTTCCTTTCAGTAGTTTTGTAAAACGACTGAAGAGCTTGTTCTTCAGTCGTTGTAGTTTCAGTAGTTTAGTATCAGTAGTTTTATGTTTTATACTTAGCACTCTGATATGTTCTCAGTAGTTGTGAACATTTTAGTAGTTTGTTAAGTTTTAGTTATTTTGTAACAAATCTGCCAGATGTCACTATCCCGTGATATCCGCAGTGATTGCACTCTATATAAGGAGTGTCAACCTTATTTTAATTGTGAATGATTGAGCAGAAACATTTGATATTATTGAAACATTCCTTTTCACATAAATATATTCTCTCTTTACAACCGTATTTGTTCCTAATGCATACGAATATCAAATTCTTGCTATAATTTGTCTAATTTTTGTTCTTATTTCGCTGCGTTACACTCTAATACATCAAACTTGAGATCACTAATCCTGTCAAATGGTATCAGAGCCTGTTCATCATTGATCGATCTAATAATTGATCATTGAAACTGCTATCCAAGATCCAAGTTTGATTGAATTAGCATTTTTGCAAGAAACGGTTATAGAGATTGAATTTTCTGTGTTTTTGGTCATTCATCCTGAGATTAATTCTTGGTTTTCATTGAGTCTGTTGTGGTCTGTGTAAAATCTTTTAAAAGCTTGAATTAAATTGTATTTGGACCTAAAATGACTACTCCTTCCAATGATCCTCATAATACTGGTTCCTCAACCAAGCCTCCGATGCTGGTTAGGAATGTGTACAACATATGGCAACGACGAATGCTCCATCACCTGTCTGTTAACAGCTCAGGTTGTTGGACATCAGTGGTACATGGTCCACACAAGCCTATGGTGAATAACCCGGAAACCAATCAAATGGTTCCGAAGAGGAGGGAGCAATACTCAGATGAGGATAAGAAATTGTTGAGATTGATGCAAAAGCCCATGGAATTCTGGCCATGGCACTGCCCAATGAAATCTATTCTGGGCTAATGCATTATGAAACTGCCCATGACCTCTGGAATGCCTTGAAAGAACAATTTGGAGGAACAGATGAGGTCTTGGAAAATAATAGAGAAATCCTTGCCCAACAATATGAGACATTCTCTCATAGGAAGGGTGAGACACTGACTCAACAGTTTGAGTGGTTCTCTTGTTTGATCTCTGAATTAAAATTGGTCAAACATGAGTACACAAACAGCCAGATGAATAACAGATTTCTCAGATCACTGCCTGAGAGATGGGACACATATACTATTGTCCTACGCTCCAGTGCAAATTTGGACAAACTATCTCTCACCCAACTCCATGGGAAATTGCTCACATTTAAGAGAGATAGAACAGAAACGAAAACTGTCATCATCTGGAAAGTTCACTGATGATTTTGTACCAGGAAACACTACCTTGGTAAGTCATGAGTCAGAGTATGAAGGATCAGAATGCCAATATGATGAGCATATTGATTTCACCTCAAACAATTCTAATTATGCCTTTGTGAGTGTTGATTGTCATTCTGGTAATAATAGTGACAATCTATGCTTTATCATGGATGATTGAAGGGCATTGCTGATGATGATTTAGAAGAGATGGATATTTTGAGCCAAATGGCCTTGATCGATATCAGATCTCAGAAATTCTACAAGAGAACTGGCAGGAAATTTCCTGGACTCTCTGACAAAACCAAAGTCGGTTTTGACAAGAGCAAGTTGAAGTGTCACAAATGGCACAGGCTTGGACACTTTGCAAGAGAGTGTAGATCAATTGGATCTAACACTTCTGCACCCTTTTTGACTTTTCCAAATAACAATTCACAATTCAAAGGGTAACACTCTGCTGGTTCTAGTCATTCATCACACCCTCAATCCTGCATATTTTGTTCCTCAGGGTCAAATGCCATATCCTTATCCCTGCTATTATATGCCACAGTCAAATCAAGTTCAAGCTCCTATAGTACCACAATCTCATGCACTACAAGAACCTCAACCATCTCCATCTCAATCACAACCTCATCACAGCTTCTTCACACCTGGAGTCGTTGACTGGAGTAGCTTACCTGATAAGTTGTCTGGTCACACTGAGCAATACTATGCTGGTGCTAGTCAACATGGTGGTGAACACCCTTTTGGAAATCTTGCTCTCATGGCCCTGGAGTCTACTGAGGGTTCCTGTTCAAATGCATCATCTTCACAGGTAACTCAGGTATCTTCAGAGGCTAAAGCCAAGTTATGTTCTGAATCATGCATAGCTGCCTTTGTCTCTATTAGAGAGGCAAATGTAGCATTAATAAATCAAAAACTTGAGCTTGAGAAAACCATTTTCAAAAGAAAAGCTGAGCATGAGTCTGCTCTTAACAGTAAAAGTGATGAGATTTATAAGCTTAAATGCCAATTAAATGATGAAAAGGCCAAGCTAGAGGTTATTCTGGAAGACCACAGGAGTCTCAAAAAAAAACTTGCAGTGACTCAAGTTGAGTGTGAACGCTGGGTCTCATCATGCAAGGGATTTGAAATGCTTCTTAGCAAGCAAACTGCTTCAAATGTGAAGTTTGGCATTGGTTACAACCATACTACTCCACCAACAGACTTTACTCCTAACTCCATAGTTAAGTCTAAAAGTGAAAGCAATCTCCAAACCACATTATCGTGTGAGTCATTCTCCAATGATAATCTAAGATCAGAGAATGAAACCAGTGTTAAGATCTCAACAAATAAATTGACTGATGGTCTAACTACTGAGACTCATATGAAGCTGAGTACTTCAGATGTTGTTCCTCAATGTACCTCAAGTACTGAAAGAGACCCAACATCTGAAAAGCATTTCAAATCAGTTGAAATACAAGGACTAACAACTGCTGAGGAATCCATCAAACAGTCTATTAGGACGGATGGAAAACAGTTGAATTACCAGTCTTCAGCTGTTACAAATCCTTTAGTACCTAGTACTGATAGGAGGAAAGTACTGAAGATCACACCTTCAGTAGTTTCCACTTCAGCAGTAAAGATGTCCAAGATGAAGAATAAACCATGTGAAATTTGTGGTAAATTCAATCATCTATCTGATGAATGTTGGTACAAAAAGGGTTAAAGCTCCAAAGGGATGAGCTCATTAAACTAGAAATAAATAAAATGAAAACTGAGTTTGAGACCAAGTTTGTACCACAATCATCTCAACCTGATAAACCCAAGGCCTTACCCAAATCCACTAAGAAGGATGCGGTTTATCAGAAGACAGCTGATATTGTTCCTCATGATAAACATAAGACTAAGTCTGTGAAGTCTAAGAAGGAGGAAATGGTGGGTCACAGGAACTCATCAAAAACAAGCTCTGGAGTGTCAAATGAACTGAAAGCTCAAGCTTCAAATCAGACACAGCTTGTTATGATGGTTCAGCATCTGTTGGGGAGAGTTAACCAACTTGAAGCCCATGTGATCAAACCACTGGAGAGGAATTCCAGGTCCAAATCCATTTCAGCACCATCTCCATCTTCATCAGCTGTTAATCATGAGAAACCAGCTATGGTTAAATCTGTTGATAAAGTCAGTCCCAAAATCAAAAAGGTTTGGGTCTCCAAAGCTAACTAGTTTCTTATGATTATGCAGGGTTCTTCAGCATGCCAAAGAAGCATCTGGTATGTGGACAGTGGAGGATCCATGCAGATGACTGGGAGCGGCTCTCTTCTTCATGATTACTCTCAGGGAAAGAAGGGATTTGTCTCATTTGGAAATGATGCTAAAGGTTACATCATTGGAAAGGAATTTGTGTCTAATGGAGATATTAGATTTGATGATGTCAACCATGTGGAGAATCTCAAATACAATATGTTGAGTGTCAGTCAGATGTGTGACAAAGGACATGTTGCTCTTTTCACAAGCCAAAACTGTAGGATTCTGTCTTCCAAGATTCTGAGCCTGATTGACAAAGTACTGGATGATAATACTCTCCTGAAGGCTAACAGGATAGGAAGAGTATATGCCTTGGATCTGTCAAAGAAAATTGAGTTAAGAGGCCATCCATGCTTGTTCTGCAAGGCCTCTCTCCAAGAATCTAAACTGTGGCATCAAAGGCTGGGTCATGTTAATCTCAAAAACATGAATCAGCTGATCCACAAGAGTTTAGTGAGAGGTCTTCCAATAAAGGAGTTCAATTGTGATGAAATCTGCACTGCATGCTTAAAAGGGAAACAACATAAAGTTTCATTCCCAACCATAGAAGAATCCAAGTCTAATGCCTGCTTACAACTACTGCACATGGATCTTTTTGGTCCTGTGAAGGTAATGAGTATGTCAAAGAAGAAATACTGTCTGGTAATTGTGGATGATTACTCTAGATATGTATGGACCTTCTTCTTGCATTCAAAGGATGAGGCTGCTCAGTCCATTATGAACTTTGTGTTACACGTTGAGAAGCAGTATTCCCTACCAGTTAAGTGTGTGAGGAGTGACAATGGTACTGAATTCAGAAACCACACTCTTGATGAGTTTTACTTATCAAAGGGAATCAAGAGGCAGTATAGCATCCCAAGGACTCCAGAGCAAAATGGAGTAGTGGAGAGAAAGAACAGGACCCTCATTGAAGCTGCAAGGTCCATGTTGGCTGATTCTGGTCTGCCACAGACCTTTTGGGCTGAAGCTGTCAATACAGCCTGCTATGTACAGAATAGAGCCTTAGTAAGTCAAAGGTTGATGAAAACTCCTTATGAAGTTTTACATCATTTAGCCCCTTTGATTTCATTCTTTAGAGCATTTGGGTGTCCCTGTTACATTCTCAACACAAAGGATCAACTCCAAAAGTTTGATTCTAAGGTGGATGCAGGGTATTTTGTTGGATATTCATCCACTTGCAAGGTTATAGAGTATTCAACTGTCGGACAAAGATAGTTGAAGAAACCTTGCATGTGAAGTTCAATGAATCCCCTAAGGATACAATTCCACAAAACCCTGTGGAGTTGTTTGATCTGGACATTCTGCAATATGTTCCTTATCAACCACCTACTGTTTCCGATCATATGAATCCCTCATCTTCTGTAGCTAGTCATCCATCTGGTGTTACTGATGATGATGATGATATCAGTAATCACCTTTTCAAGTTTAGTGATCAACTGCCTGATTTAGCTAGACCTGATGTTCCTGTAGCTTCAGTAGCACAATCCATAACAAATGCTGATGAGATTTCTACAACTTCAACTTCCTTTGAATTACCATCTACTGATTGGTTTCAAGGAAATGCTTCACCATCACCATCTGTTGCTACTGAGCCTGCTACAAACACTTGCACAGATCTTATTGTGTACCAAGATCTGAAGAATGACTCTATGTCTCAAATCATTGGTGATATCAATGCTGGCATTTCAACAAGAAGTCAATTGTATAATTTCTGCTTCTATGCTCTCTTCATTAGTCAGCAAGAGCCAAAGAACTATCACATTACTTTAAGGGACAATGGATGGGTTGAAGCCATGCAGCTTGAGCTTCTTCAGTTCAAGAAACAGCAAGTGTGGGAACTGGTTCCTCTACCTCTAGGTAAGTGTGCAATAGGCACTAAATGGGTGTTTAGGAACAAAACTGATGAAAATGGGCTTATTGTTAAGAACAAGGTCAGACTGGTTGTACAGGGGTTTTCACAAGAGGAAGGCATTGATTATAATGAAACCTTTGCCCCTGTAGCCAGACTGGAAGCAATTCGATTGTTTTTAGCTTATGCTGCTTATCACAACCTTAAAGTTTTTCAAATGGATGTCAAAAGTGCATTTTTGTATGGGAAAATTAAAGAAGAGGTTTATGTACATCAACCACCAGGTTTTGAGGACAATAAACATCCTAATTGGGTGTATAAGCTTGATAAGGCTCTCTATGGGTTGAAACAAGCTCCTAGAGCCTGGTATGAGACATTATCAAACTTTCTTCTGGAAAATAATTTCACTAGAGGCTCCATAGATAAGACTTTATTCATTAAGAAAGTTGGGCAGCATAATCTACTTGTTCAAATCTATGTAGATGATATTATTTTTGCATCCCCTGATCCACAGTTGTGTGATGCCTTTACAAAGTTGATGAAACAGAAGTTTGAAATGAGTGCCATGGGAGAATTACAGTTCTTTCTGGGTTTGCAAATCAAACAAAAGGCTGATGGAATTTTCATTCATCAGTCCAAATACACAAAAGATCTTTTGGAAAAGTTTGATTTACAAAAGTGTAAGCCTTGTTCTACTCCCATGTGCAACACCACACAACTGGATACAGATCAGAAAGGTAAAGTGGTTGATGAAACACTTTACAGATGTATGATTGGGTCCTGATGTACTTAACAGCTTCTAGACCAGATATTATGTTTGCTACATGTGTTTGTGCTAGATTTCAGGCTGCACCTAAGGAGTCTCATTTGATTGCAGTCAAGAGGATCTTTAGATATTTGCAAGGCACTCCATCTCTAGGTTTATGGTATTCTACTAGACATTCTGGTAAATTAGTTGTTGCTTTTTCTGATAGTGACTATGCAGAGTGTAAGTTGACAAGAAAGTTCACTTCTGGAGGATGCCAATTCTTAGGCAACTGCTTGATTTCTTGGCAGAGTAAGAAGCAAACCTCAGTTGCTACATCAACTGCTGAAGCAGAGTACATTGCTGCTACAAGCTGTACATCTCAGGTACTCTGGCTTCAAAACCAATTATTAGATTATGGCATAACAGAGACTAAGACCCCATTGTTAATGGACAGCTCTTAAGCTCTTTGTATTGTCAAGAATCCTGTCCAGCACTCTAGGACTAAACATATTGAAATCAGACACCATTTTATTAGAGATTGTTTTGAAAAAGGTCTGATTGATCCAAAATTTGTTCCTAGTGCTGATGAGCTTTCAGACATTTTCACTAAGCCCTTGGATAGCACAACTTTCCAAAACCTAGTGTTAAGGCTTAGTATGCTGCAGCTAGAATAAGTGACAACTACTGGCGATCTCAGCTCACAAGTACTGATGATCATTAGTTTATTATTGTCATATATATAAGTACTGACATTATTTTCTCTCCGGAAGTTTTCTTTAAACTACTAGAGCTTAACTTCTCAGTACTCAGGTACTTTATTTGTTAAAACAATTGATGTAGTTACAACAGCTGATGTAGCTACAACTACTGTTGTTAGAAATACAAATACGTACTGATGTCCTATGAAACATCTGAAAACAGATGAAAACGTCTGATGAGTACGTGTGGAGGATAGTATGAAACAGCTGAAAAGCAATGAATTGACGACAACTACTGATGAGCCTTTTTGTCTTCAGTATTTTCCCAACTGCTGTTTCTTTCTAAACAACTGAAGCAAAACCATGTCTTCAGTAGTTTCACAACTACTGATGACTAACACCAAGTCTTCAGTTGTTTACAACAACTGATGGTAAAACCAAATTCTTCAGTAGTTTCCCAACTACTGATGACTAATACCAAGTCCTCAGTTGTTTCATCACTTGAAGTCAAAACTGTCTTCAGTAGTTTTATAACTACTGATGACTAAATCTTCAATAGTTTTATAACTACTGATGACTAAATCAGAGACTTCAGCTGTTTCAACGTCTGATGGTTAAAACCAAGTCTTCAGTTGTTTTTATAACAACTGCTGATCACACCAATACGGTCAGTCATTCCAAACCTCTGAAAGTTAATACCACGTCATCAATAGTTTCAACAACGATGACTAACAGCAAAACGTTCAGTCGTTTCCTAACCCTACCCTTTAAATACCTTATCCCACCTTCAGAGTTTTTACTTTCTTCTCTTCTCAAACCTAACGTTCAAAAACTCTGTAACCTCTCTTCATCAATGGCGACCATGCAACTAAAACCTCGACACAACTGTGTCGCACATCTCACAAAATCGCCATACTGGACCAAGTTTCACAACGCCATTGATTTAATGGTTCAGTCACCTTACAAAACGGCTTTTCTGTTAAATCCCACCATATATGCCGAATCTCTTAACCAATTCTGGACAAACGTCACTCTTGTCTCTGAGGAGAATGACACAGAGTCCCTTCAATCGTTTGTCCATCATCAAAAAGTGGTCATTACTCCAGACATTCTTTGCTAAACCCTCAATCTGGATGATGCCACTTTCCCAACTGGTTATCCAAAGGGCACAATCGATCAATCATTTGCCCAGCATGGATACCAGGGTAACCTGAGTGCATCTACCATATTGAAGAAACATTTCCAGGATGCCGAACGTCTCATCTTTCACCTGGTAAATGTCTGCCTTGCCCCCAAGACTTCATCATGGGATCAATGTCCACAAGGTGGCAACAGGTAATGTACTCCATCCTTGAGCAACAACCTTTAAATTTTTCTGAAATACTATTTTTAGAACTCAAGGATATGGCCTAAAAACAACTTGCTAACCGTTGGATATTATATCCTCGGTTCATAATGGCCATAATTGAAAACCAGCTTCAAGCTGAGGGACTTGTTGGCCTGGGAGTCCCTGCTACGACTGTATTCCTGAAGTATACTCCCGGCACAACTCTGACCAATCACTAAAAATGGCTACCAAGCTGCGCAACCCACGCAGCTGGAACCCACAGCCACCACCTCAAATCCAAAGCCCCCACCAAAACACTAAAAAGAAGACAAAAAAGGCTACTCAGGGAAATGAGTCCCCTGAGGATGCCCCTGCAACATAAACGCAGGCTATATCCACTGGTATAACCCCCTAGTGGATACAAGGACTTCACCAGCCACAGCCGCTCAGGATTCCTCTCAAAAGGAGCCTGCAGCAACCAAAGAAAGGGTACCCACTAATCTGGGATCTTCCTCATTTGAGGAGATTGCCATTGAAGAGCACCATTCTCCCTAGGTGCATACTACTTTTACCCCATCTCCCACTGCAACCGCCCCACAAAGTCCTACTCTCATTATTGCAAACGTGCTGACTCAGCTGCATGCCTCTCCTCCTCCCCAACAAACACCAACAAAGGGGAAAACCACAGCAATTGAGGAAGAGGATCAACATGATTCTGACAGCCCACAGCATGAGGGTTTAACTGTTCTATCTTCTGGTGTGGATATGGAGACCAGAACATCTGGTGAGGCTGCCACCTCTTCTGAATCAGCACATGATCAGACTGAGGCTGGTAACATTGCTAAGACCTCACCAGAGGCAACAGCTGATGAAGGACATCGTCCTGAGCTGGAAGTCCCCAGTTCCAAGAAAAAGGGGCACATGCTAAAACTGGTCTACACCCAGTGCATGTACATCATGCTACAAGCAGGAGGTCAGGTGATTCAGCATCTGCTGATGATGACCTGAGCTTCTTTTATGATGTTCTGGCCCAGAACACAATTCTTGAGGAAGAAGTCAGTAGACTACAAAGACTACTTGACCAATTCTCTCAAACAGCAAGTCCATCTGCCACCAACATAAACCCACAGATGGCACCTTCACCTGAAGGTCTCCCACACACTCAGCCACTCAAAACTTCCGAGCCACCAGCTTCTATTTCTGGCACTGCTTCTCAGGGACAGAACCCCTCTGAGCAAACACTGCTATCTTTCAGCAATCCCTACCTCTCATCACCCCAATGATCACAGACATTGTGATCAAAACCATGGATGAGAGGCTTCCCTTAATCATACAACCCCTGGTGGAGGAGATTGTGAGCACAAGGCTTTCTGCTACTCAAACCCTTGCAACCAATGCAACCAAAAAGGGGGAGAGTCAGTCAGTGAAAGCAAAGAGGAAGAGCATAGAGGGAAGAAGAAAAGGAGACTGAGAAGGAAGGGAGTTTGTGAAGGGAGCTGACATTGATCAAGTGGGTGAAAGTCACAAAGACTTTCATGTCACATATAAGAAGAGGAAGGTTGAAAGAAAAGAAAAAGAACTCAAACTCGATGAGATGATCAAAATGGCAGATGCTACACACAGTAAATCAATGGACTCCATTATTGATCAACTGTATAGACAGGGGTTCGATACTGCACAGCTTGACTCAGAGATTAGGAGACTTGAAGTTGAAGAAATTAACTCAAGATGGGCAAGTTATGATGCATTAGAAATAGAAAGACTAGAGATCATGATCAGATTCATTGCAAAGTACCTTGGGAGATCATTGATCGAGATTAAGTCATGGACCAGGGACAGTATCTTGGCAATAACCACCAAGATCTGTTCATCTGAAGCATACACTAAGAGATTGGTGATTGAAGCACTAAATGAGGCAGGTGCTGGGAACAGAAAGGAACTAGCAAAACACTCAAAAGCCTCACTCACTACAAGAATGCTAGAACAACCTGCAAAACCTCCCACTTCAAAATCACCACTACCACAACACTAAACAACTCCTTTACCCTCAAAACAAATAGCCGATGATGCACCCAAGAAGAAGAAGAGAAGGGTGTTGAGTCTAGAAGAAGAAGAAGAAGAGGATGATGAGGAAGAAGATAGGCTGCCTCTTTCTGTAGTCCTAACTTTGCCTAAAGCCAAACCTATGCCCATCACTCCCACCTCACGATGGAAGCTATGAGAGTAAAGATAGAAGAAGAACAACAACAAAAGCTTCATGATGATGAGATGCTGAAAAGCATAGACAAAACTTATGCTGCTTCTTCATCAATAATCAGTATGAAGAAAGAAGGTCTGAGATTGTACACCCTTGCTAACACATTTCAATATCAAAAGGAAAAGGTGAGAATATGGCCTGATCCTAGGGTGGCTCACAGAATTGTGAAGAAAGACATTCCTTCGAGATACAAGGGCCAAGTAAAAAGGGTCGTAGATGAAGAGATCATAGGGTCCTTGTAGTATCACCCTGGGAAGTTGTACAAGATTTCAAGGAGGCCTATGAAACTAAACAGCCACCCCAAAAGATGTTAGAGAACAGAGTAATTAAAAAGGGGTTAGTCTACAAGAGGCTTGAGAACTTCAAACAAAATAAGCTCAGTCTGTTACTTGAAGGGACTCACCCAGATGAGTTTGCATACAGACAGATCACAACAGTTGAGCTCAAAAATGGCAAACAGGCTAAGTACATTTCAGAGCTGTATGGGCGTGAAGGATTGTTTGATGGTGGAGCTAAAAATCTTAACATGGAAGAACAAATTATGTTTCTCAGAGCATACACCAGAGAATCCTACAGGCTTATACATGGAAGTAGATTTCATGGATAGGACCACAGCCCTGTGTCCAGTTCCCAAAGTCAGGGCTCCTATCCATACTATGCCAACTAAATTTCAGAAATCTATTCCCAGGCCAGTGCTTAATTGGGTCATCTTCTTAGCTGATCACGAAGGAAAAAGACCAATCTTATTGCCAACAATAAGTGGGACCTCAATAAAGTTAAGGTTTTGGCTGCATTGGTTCAGGGGGAGTTTGTTGGACCAAAAGAACCAAAAGCCGGATCAGAAAAAACCTTAAGTCCCACAGACGTCACAATAACTGCTGAAGTCCATAACAGCTGAAGACAAAGTCTGAAGACAAAGTCTGAAGACACAAGTGCTGAAGACAAAGTCTGAAGACAAGTGCTGAAGACAAAGTCTGAAGACAAGTGCTGAAGACAAAGTCTGAAGACACAAGTGCTGAAGACAAAGTTTGAAGACAA
This sequence comes from Flaveria trinervia, assembly GCA_025506515.1. Lineage (NCBI taxonomy): Eukaryota > Viridiplantae > Streptophyta > Magnoliopsida > Asterales > Asteraceae > Flaveria > Flaveria trinervia. The sequence goes on along the minus strand of CM046449.1, from coordinate 54,799,450 downwards.
GTGCTGAAGACAAAGTCTGAAGACACAAGTGCTGAAGACAAAGTCTGAAGACAAGTGCTGAAGACCAAGTATCAGTCATTGTCATAACAGCTGAAGAGGTCTTCTTCAGTAGTTGTGACGGCTTTCTTTCAGTAGTTTTATGTTTTTTCCTTTCAGTAGTTTGTAAAACGACTGAAGAGCTTGTTCTTCAGTCGTTGTAGTTTCAGTAGTTTCGTATCAGTAGTTTTATGTTTTATACTTAGCACTCTGATATGTTCTCAGTAGTTGTGAACATTTCAATAGTTTGTTAAGTTTTAGTTATTTTTGTAACAATCTGCCAGATGTCACTATCCCGTGATATCAGCAGTGATTGCACTCTATATAAGGAGTGTCAACCTTATTGTAATTGTGAATGATTGAGCAGAAACATTTGATATTATTGAAACATTCCTTTTCACAGAATTATATTCTCTCTTTACAACCGTATTTGTTCCTAATGCATACGAATATCAAATTCTTGCTATAATTTGTCTAATTTTTGTTCTTATTCCGCTGCGTTACACTCTAATCCATCGAACTTGAGATCACTGATGTTGTCAAGCTTTATAACTACTGATGCCTAAAACCAAGACTTCAGTTGTTTCAACCTCTGAAGTTAATACCACGTCATCATCGTTTAAAACTACTGATGACTCATACCAAACCCTTCAGTTGCTTTATAACCCGTACCCTATAATACCTATCCTACAGAGCTTCATCATCTCAAACCTAATGTTCAAAAACTCAGAACCTTCTCTACATCAATGGGAACATGAAGCTTAAACCACGACACAACTGTGTTGCTTACCTTACCAAATCACCCTTCCGAACAAAGTTTGATAATGCCATTGATCTAATGACAACTCTCCATACAAAACGGCTTTCCATCTAAATCCTACCTTCATGTTGAATCCCTCCATCAGTTCTGGACGAACGTCACCCTCATCACTGGGAGGATACACTGTCTCTCCAGTCGTTCGTCAACAACCGTCAGTGGTCATCACTCCAGCAATCCTTCGCCAAACCCTACAACTGGATGATGCCACTTTCCCCACTGGGTATTCAAAGGGCACCACTGATCTATCATTTGCCCAACATGGATACCAGGGTAACCTTAGCGCCTCTACCATCCTGAAGAAGCATTTCCATGATGCGGAACGACTAATTTTTCATATGGTGAATGTATGTTTAGCTTAAATGTCGACGAGGTGGCAACAGGTATTATTCTCATTTCTTGACCAACAAAGCTTAAATTTTTCTAAAATATTATTTCTTGAACTCAAGGATATGGCCTCCAAGCCTATTGCTAACCGATGGATATTATATCATTGGTTCATAATGGCCATTATAGAGAACCAGCTGAAAGCTGAGGGACTTGTTGGCCTTGGACTCCCTGCCATGGCTGTATTGCCTGAGGTATACTCCAGGCACAACTCAGACCAATCACTCAAACAGGCTGCCAAGCTGCGAAAACCCACGCAGCTGGAACCCACAGCCACCACCTCCAAATCCAATGTCCCCACCAAACCCAAACACAAGAAAGCCAAAAAGGCTACTTAGGGAAATGAGTCCCCTGAGGATGCCCCTACACACAAACTCAGGATATATCTACTGGTCATAACCCCCCAGTAGATACAAGTACTCACTCACCCTCAACAGCTCAGGTTTCCTCTCAACAGGAGCCTGTAGCAACCACCTCTGGGGCACCTATACATATGGAACCTTCCTCACTTGAGGAGGTTGCCATTGAAACGCACCACTCTCCCCGGGTGCATACTGCCTTCACACCCTCTCCCACTGCAACCGCCCCCCAAAGTCCTACCATAATAATTGCCAAAGTGCTGACTCAGTTGCATTCCTCACCTCCTCCCCAGATACCAATCAAAACTGGGATAGCCTTAACCATTGAGGGGGAGGACCAAAGTGCTTCTGACACCCCCACAGCACAGGGGTTACCATATTCAATCTCCAAGTGTAGAAACGGAGATTCAAATTTCTGGTGAGGCTGCCACTTCTCCTGCTTCAGCAAATGACCAGGATGAATTTGGTACTATCCATAAGACCTCACCAGAGGAAACTGCTGATGAAGGACATGGTTCTGAGGCAGGAAGTCCCTAGTACCATGACCAAGGGGCACATGCTACTACTAATCTACACTCAGAGCATGTTCATCCTGATTCTATCAGGAGGTCAGGTGATTCAGTAAACACTGATGATGACCTGGGCTTCTTTTATGATGTTTTAGCCCAAAACATCATCCTCGAGGATGAGGTGAGCAGACTCAAAGAGCTGTTTGCCAAAATTTCTCAGGATCAAAGACCATCTACCCCTCAAAACCCACAGATGGCACCTTCCTCTGAAGGTCTCCCATACACAGAGCCACTCCAAAACACTCAGCCACCTGCCTCTGCTTCTGGCACTATTTCTCAGGGATAGAACCCCCTGAGCAAATGGCTGCTATCTTTCAACATTCCTTACCTCTTATCACATCAACTATCACTAATATAGTGCTTAAAACCCTTCATGAGAGGCTTCCCTCAGTTATACAACCCTTGATAGAGGATGCTGTGAGCAAAATGCTTTCTGACAATCAAACCCTTGCAACCAATCCAACCAAAAAGGGGGAGATTCAGTTAGTGAAAGCAAAAAGAAAGAGGATTGCAGATAGGAAAGAAACCGAGAAGGAGAAGGTGAAGGAAGCTGACATGGAGAAAGTGACTGAAAGTACTAAAGACTTTCATGTCACATACAAGAAAAGGAAGAATGAAAAGGAGACTGACTTGGAGACAATGGTGAAGGAGGCTGATGCCGAACACAGCCGATCAATGGATAACATCATTGATCAGTTGTTTAGGAAGGTCACGACACTGAAAAACTTGACTCAGAAATCAGAAGACTGGAGATTGAAGAAATCCAAGCTAGATGGGCAAGTTATGATGTGTTGGAAAGGGAAAGACTAGAAATCATGATCAGGTTCATAGCGAAGTATCTTGGTAGATCATTGATTGAAATCAAGGCATGGTCCAGGGACAACATCTTGGCAATAACCACCAATATCTGTTCGTCTGAAGTATACACCAAAGGATTGGTTATTGAAGCCTTAAATGAAGCTGGTGCTGGGAGCAGAACTGAACTAGTCAAGCAATCTAAAGCCGAACTCACATCCAAAATGCTAGAACAACCTGTCAAAATTCCCACACCAAAACCCACGAAAACAATCCCTTTACCCCAAAAACCACCACAACCACAACCCACCAAACCAATTCCCTTACCCTCAAAACCAATAGCCGATGATGTACCCCAGAAGAGGAAGAGAAGGGTACTGAGGCTAGAAGAGGAAGAAGAAGATAATGATGAAGATGAAGATAGGCTACCAATCTCAGCTGTTATACAGTTGCCTAAAGGCCAAACGACACTCTCCAACAATTACTCCTAAAACTCAAAGACAAATTGTGAAAGTGAAGCTATAAGAAGAAGAGCTTCACAAACAACATGATGAGGAATTGTTGAGAAGAGTTGACAAAGCATATGCTGCCACATCTTCAATCATGAACATGAAGAAGCACGCTCTCAGGTTATACACTCTTAAACATACATTTCAATATCAAAAGGAGAGAGTGAGGATTTTGCCTGATCCCAGGGTGTCTCATAGGATTCAAAAGAAAAACATTCCACAGAGATACATTGGCCAAGTGAAGAAGATTGTAGATGAAGTGATCTCACTGGTCTTTGTAGTATCACCCTGGGAAATCCTAGATGACTTCAAGAAAGCCTATAAAGCTAACCTGACCCCACAAAAGATGCTGGAGAATAAAATGGTGAAAAAGGGGTTAGTATATAAGAGGCTTGAGGAAGTTAGAAAGAATGAGCTCCAGTTGTTCTTAGAGGGTAATCACCCAGATGAATTTGCTTATAGAGTAATAACAACTATGGAACTCAAAAATGGGAAATAGGTCAAATACCTATCTGAATATTATGGGCCAGAATCACTTTTTGAAGGAGGAGCTGAAGAGCTTACCATGGAGGATCAGATAACCTTCCTTGAGGCCTATACAAGGGAGTCATACAGACTCATTGTTCGGAAGTAGATCTCATGGATGGGGTAACAGCACTGTGTCTAGTTCCCCAAGATAGAGATCCCATTCATCCTTTGCCAAACAGATCATTAAGACTTCTTCCTAGGCCTGTGCTTACATGGGTCACTTCTGAGCTGATCTAGAAGACAAAAGACCAAATCTTTCTGCCATAATAAGTGGGACATCTTCAATAAGTTTAGAGGTTTTGGCTACATTGGTTTAGGGGAGTTTGTTGGACCAAAAGAACCAATGAGCCTGATCAGAAAACCTCTAAGTCCCACAGACATCACAACAACTGCTGAAGACTTGATCAGCTGTTTGACAAAGTCTGAAGAGCAACAGCTGAAGACTAAGTACTGAAGACTTCAACAGCTGAAGACTAAAGTACTGAAGACTTCAATAGCTGAAGACCAAAGTCTGAAGACTTCAACAGCTGAAGACTAAAGTACTGAAGATCAACAGCTGAAAACTAAAGTACTGAAGATCAACAGCTGAAGACTAAAGTACTGAAGACTTCAACAGCTGAAGACCAAAGTCTGAAGATCAACAGCTGAAGACTAAAGTACTGAAGATCAACAGCTGAAGTACAAAGACTGAAGACATCAGCTGATGACAACAGCTGAAGTTCAAGTACAAGTACTGAAGCCTTCAGAGTTTGTTACAACAGCTGAAGAAGCATTCTTCAGTTGTTGTGATGGTTTCCTTTCAGTAGTTTTATTTTATGTCAGTATTTGTAAAACGACTGAAGAGCATGTTCTTCAGTCGTTGTAGTTTCAGTAGTTTCTTTTCAGTAGTTGTAGTGATAGTTAACACTTAGTATTATTGTAAGAAGATGTCAGCTGCTTTGACATCTTCAGTAGTTGTGTTAACTTTCAGTAGTCTGAATAATTCTGTTAGATGTCACTATCAAATGTCATCAGCAGACGTCACATCTCCTATATAAGGAATGTTCCACCACGACATATCTTATATAAGGGATGATTGACCTGATTGTATGTGTGACATTTTGCCACCACAAAAGCGCGTATTGAATGAAATATTTGATTTGCAGAATTCTTTCTATAATCGTTTGCTCTTACTTTGAATATCAACTGTATTCTTGTGAATTGGCTAATTCATTGTTCGTTTTCCGCTGCTATACTCTCTAATCAATCAAACGTAGATCACTGAGCCTAACAATCTCCAGCTCATCTTCTTCTAAGATTCTTAGTTCTGATATATCTTCAATGTTAGCTCCCTTCAGCATCCCAGCATTATATCTTCTTCTTTTGTATGCTTTGGCCTGTAGCTTATCCACAAATTGTATCATATGAATGTATAAGCATAATCATTCTTAACGTTTTTTTCTGTCAGCTTTGGGAATAATTTATCATGTAAGGATGATGTGTAGCTTGGATGAGGCATTTTAATCTCTATAGGGTCGAAGATTCTTATTTTGTCACCTTTCTTACCATCAGCATTCCTCAGCAACACCATTTCTTTTGTTTTCTCAACATATCCCCACTCAATTATGGGAATAGTGTATTGATTTCCTCCAATGACTTTGCTGGCTTCTGTTTTCCTATTAGAACAACCAACTCTCCTTAGAAATTCATCATCAACTAATGAGGATGAGTTGGTGCCTTATCTTGTCTTTCTCTCTATCTTCTTTGGTGCTCAACATCCTCTCTTTTTGCTTCTCTAATCATATCATCTTTAAATTTTGTCTTTAACTTTCCCACCAAAACAGAGAAATCTCTTCCCCTTGAGTGAATTGGATAGTTAGACATTGTAAGATTCTGCAGATCCTTGATGTCTTTCTCATAAAGTCTCAACACTTCCTCTGTATCATGAAAATATTGAATTCTTCCAGAGGTTCTCTTGATAATTGCACAGTCCTAGTCTGGATCAAATTCCAGGCCATGATCTTGTTCTCTTCTTCAGAACTACGAGTTGTGATATGATCATATAGCTCTATGAGAGTTGATTTTTTTTCTGTGTTTCTCTAGCAGTTGTCCCTAATGGCCACACTTTTCCAGGAATGACTGCCCTTGGTTCTTTGATCAGTTTGTCTTTGCCTTGTGTTGATCTTTAGGTTCAATAGTTATAGGATCAGCAGAGAGTTTGCTTTGCTACTCAAATGATGGGTTTGGAGCTTCAGTTCTAAATCTGACTCTAGTATCAAGTTCAACATTCATCACATGTTCCATCATTCTTCTTAGTTCACCAACACTTCTTCCTTTAAGCTCATGAGCCTTCTAATTGTGTCCCTGAAGCCAACATACCATATTGTACTTGGTGAGTTTAGTAGTGTCACAATGGCCTAGATCTTTCTTGATTTTCTGAATGGCTTGAAAAGTGGTGAATGCTTCATAATCACAGTTAGGAATCATAAATCTTGCAAGCTCAAACTCTTTCAATGTGTTCTTCATCTCAGACATATTCATCCTTTCAACCATGTCATATGGAATCCATGGTTGATCAAGGTCATAAACATAGCAGATTCAGGCTTTCTTCCATGATGTTTTTGTTGTAAGAAGAACATCAGTCTTTGATTCTTCTTGAGCTTTGTTAGGTTCATCTTCAATCAGCTCTTTCCATTCAGCATCACTTTCAGATTGATCAATAGCAACTTGCTTTGATGTTAAATTTTCCATAGAAGGAGTGTGCTCAGAAGAGGTATGCCTTGACCGTTTAGGAGAATCTTAAACATTGATTACTTGAATCTTTGTTGGGCCCAAATACTTCCTCTTCCTTGAGTATTGAATGAGTTGCTTAGAAGATTCATCAGATTTCTTTAGTTGGTTTGATTCAAGAGCACATATCTTCATTTTCAGCTCATCAATCTCTTCTTCTTTTCTTCTCAACAGAGCTAATTGATCATAGAGAGTGTCATTGATTTGATCAATTTTCACTGTTAGCTTCTCATTTTTATCTTTCTCTTTCTTTACTACTTCTTTGAGTTCAGAATCTTGTTGAAGAAGGGCATCAATCACTTCATTATTGCACACAACATTCTCTCAATCTTTTGATTCTTGATTCTAGTTGCATCAGCATTTCATCTTTTACTTTCATTATTCCCTTCAACTCTTGTATTCTTTGCTTTCTATTGTTGGACTTTAGTACAAGCTTGTTGTATTTAGCAACCAGATAACTCTTGCTGACGGGGATGTCAGAATCGTTTAGTTCATCTTCATTGTATGCTATCACATCAACATAGTTTGCTTCTTCTTCTCCTTCCTAATGTTGAGAAGCAATCTGATCATCTTTTACTTCTTTATGGGCTTCACCTGCTGATCTTGAACTGGTCTCAATAACTTGAACTTTTGGTTCTTGATGTGGTTGTTGTTGTTGTTGATGATCAGTGACCGGGGAGACTGGTTCAGTTTCATTTGAGAGTACAGGGGATTCAGTTTTGGATAATGACAGTTTAACTGTACTTTCTTGTGAGGCTAACTCTGTCTCCCCAGTGTAATGCTCTCAGTGGCGAAATTTTTGGATTTGGAGGTTGTTGATAAAGTTGCATTTGAAGCTGATTGGTGATGGAGGTGTACTGGAGAGATTGGTTTGTGTTTTGGCTGGCTGGTGATTGTGGTTGGGATGTTTGTTGTTGATTGGTGATTGATGGTGGATTGGAAAGAATGGTTCTGTGTTTGGCTGGCTGGTGATGTGGGTGGGATGGTGATGGATGAGGTGCTGTGATGTATGGGTGATATATATCTGGTGAGTGAGTGTCGAACAGAGTTGGTTGGAGAGTTCTCTTGTTGATCTTCCCACACAAGCTCTTGAGGAATATTTGCAGTAGCATCAACCACATGTGTAAACATCAGCATGTCTCCTCCTTCATATTTCCTAGATATTTTATTTAGCACGGATCTGACAAGGTGTGCTTGAACAAACACACCACCATCCACTGTAGTTCCAGGCAGATCAACATTATTGATCAGTTGCAGAAACCTTGGAAACATATACATCTTATCAGCCTTCTTCACTTTGATGTGATCACATAAACAGTTGAAGATGTACTTTGAGTAATTGTAGGTTCTTACCTCAAAGACACCAATAATCCCAGAAGAAATATGCCATGAAAATCTGTCAAGACCAGATTTTCTGTTTGAGATGCACTTAAGATAGTGTGGCAGAGAAATCTGTACAACTTGCAGAGTCTTCCTTTCTTGATTTCTCCCTTCTCGAAATCACCGTCATACCCCATCAGTAGAAAAACTCTCTCTATGTATTTGTTTTCGAACACATCAGGATGATCAGCTTCAACATCTCCCAACTCAAGAACCCTTCTTATTGTCTGTTCATCGATTCTCAGCCTTCGATTCTTCATATCATCAACAATAACTCGACCATCTTCCTCTATTTGGGTGGAGTTTCCAGAAATCAGTGATGTGCGACTGTCTGTTCATCGATTCTCAGCCTTCTGAAACAGGGTCGTCTGAGTTTAAGAAAGCATACACATTTTGCTCTCTTGCAAATCGATTATCCATCTGTTCATAAGAAAACGATTTCATTAGAATCACATTATTGATATGAGAATACGAACAGTTGTGAGATTAAAACGAGACTCAAACACATTTTTGAATATTACGATATGTTTTACCTTGAAAACAGCGGATTAAGAACACAGATATATGTTTGTTTAATGTTTTGATTTGGTAAGATTTGAATGTTATGAAAGAGGGAAAAGTTTGTTGAGAGTGTTTTTCAAGGTCTGAAAATGTGAACTGAAAAGGCGAATAATGATGTTTGAAGTCAAACAACATCATTTATACTCTCGAACACCTTAATTTTGTCACATTAAAAAAGTGGGACCCTCAACAAATTCTTCCGCAGATCATCTACGGATCTCATAAATCATCTGCGGATGACTTAACGACATCTGCTGATGAAATATAACTTACATTTTCACAGATTACCAAACTATGAAATTAAATTATTTGTTAATCTTTGTTCATCCGTAGTTAAACAATCTACGGATAAACATTTAAATTCTCATCACTGTAGCTTTTGCTTATGCTTAAGATGGCAATGTAGCTTCTGCTAATGCTTAAGATGACACAATGCAGAGAATTATTGTTGTATGGTCCAAGTCCATTGCTTAGAACCATTTATTGCTTTTGGACCTTGTTGACTTTTTATACATGACAATTTAGCACAAGAAAGTTTAAAATGATTTTAAAGAAAATTTCATGTATCCAGGAGCTAAGATGGTGCTCAGATTCCAATTCCTTCAAATTGATAATGAAATAGACAAAGCTGCTGATTGATAAACTTCATGTATTTCTACTCCCCCTAAATTGTGATTAATGATGACATTAAGCATTTATCATAAACTTCTAAGAAGAATACATGAGTGACTTTTAACAGTATGATGATGAGCAGACATATATACACATATGATGGGATCATACTATAATACTAAGCCTCTTCCTGATGAGTTATTTTGTTGAATTGTTACCTGAACAAAGTTCTGATTGCAAGTATATTGTCCACTTAAATCCATACAAGAGCTCATGTATCAACTAGGCATGTTGTTTATCATTTTTTATATTGATTTGGAATTAACTGTTATGGGCTTCACATTCAATTCACAAAGATTTTATCCTCCCTTTGCAAGACAAATCATCACTTTTTCACACTTAAAACTATGTACTTTAAGTTATAAGTTCTATCTTGAGATGCAGTTGGCATCTCATTAATGCAATGATGTAGAAGCTCTAGATAAATTTACAATTGATCACATAGGATTCTTTTGAGAGCTTAGATATGATAATCATCAGGTCACCAGGTCTTTACTCATGTAAAATAGAGGTGCCTTTAACCCATGTCTTTGTTCACACAAAACAAAGGGATGATGTGGATCATGATCTTTTCACCTTTTGTAACTGAAATTCAGTATGGTGATCATACACGCAGGTCTTTGTTTACATAAAACAGAGGGAGTATGATTTGCAAAGATAGATATTATAAAGTGTTGCAACATAGTGTGCTTAGATGAGTGATTTGGTCACATTAGAATAAGACTCACTTTGTATTCTCAAAATGAAGTTTCCCACAAACAATCATTTAGCATTATGTTTGGCATGCACTCGGTGTAGTTTCCACTCAAGATGAATCTACTCACATATCAAGAAACTTGCTTTGATTTATTGTTAATTTATGAATTCAGGAATAAGCAAAGATATAGTGTACTATCATTTCCCATGCATATGTTATGCTGAAGCATCATTACACACAATATTTTGTTTGTTTAAATTGATTAATGTAAGTTAATCATGCCTAGAGACAACCAGAAAATTAAATCTGACTGAATCAAAGGCTTTAGTGAATAAATCAGCAAGCTGATTTGTTGTATCCACTTTGACTAACTTAATCAAACCCTTTTCTGAGCAATCTCTCAAAAAATGATATCTTATCTCAATATGTTTTGTTTTACTATGTTGCACAGGATTAGCAGTTATAAACATAGTTGTATAATTGTTTATATAAATTGAAGTTTGAAGGAAGTTGTAACCATAGTCAAGCAATTGGTTTTGCAACCAAAGGACTTGAGAGCAACCAGCTGAAGCAGCTATGTACTCAGCCTCAGCTGTGGATACATATACATTGGTTTGTTTCTTGCACTGCCATCATACTAGCCTTGGTCCGATGAATTAACATCCACTAGTTGTTGATTTTCTATTACTGTTACATCCACCATAGTCACTGTCTGAGTATGAGTAGAGTGTAAAGTCTCCATCCTTTGGATACCAAAGACCAAGTCCTTGTTTTCCTTTTAGGTATCTGAAGATCATTTTGACAACATTCAGATGAGACTCCTTTGATCAAATTGGTACCTAGCACACACACACACAAGCAAACTAATGTAGGTCTACTGGTAGTTAGATACATAAGTGAACCTATCATTGATCTATATAATTTTTGATCAATAGATTTTCCTGAAGGATCATGAACAATCTTGTCAATTGTTGATGCTGGTGTTTTGCATGAGGATACTTCAACAAGATTTTATTTTTTCAGAATTTGATATATGTATTTTTCTTGATTGATGATATCCCTTCTGGTTTTTGATGAACTTGAAGACCAAGAAAGAAGGTTAATTCACCCATTGAACTCATCTAAAATTCATATTTCATCAGCTCTTCGAAATTTACACACATTTCTTGTTAGTTGAGCCAAATATAATGTCATCAACATACATTTGAACAACTAAGAGATCTTGATGTTCTTGTTTGAGAAAGAGTGTCTGATCAATGATTCCTCTTTTGTAGCCATGCTTGAGCAAGAAAGATGATAGTGTTTCATACCACTTTCTTGGTGCATGATGAAATCCATACAAGGCTTTATCTAGTTTGTATACCCTATGGGATAATGAGGATCTTCAAAACCAGGGGGTTGTGACACATAAACTTCCTCATCAATATTCCCATAGGAATGCACACTTGACATCCATCTGATATATAGTGAACTTCTTATATGATGCATAAGCTAGAAACACTTTTATTGCCTCAATTCTTGCAACGGTGCAAAAACTTCATCATAGTCTATTTCTTCTTCTTGAGTGTATCCTTATGCAATCAACCTTGCTTTGTTTCTTACAATAATCCCTCTATCATCTAGTTGTTTTTTTATAGCCACCTAGTTCCAATAGGATGTTGACCTTCAGGCAAATCAACTAGGGACCATACCTTTTGCTTTCTAAATTGTTGAAGCTCTTCTTGTATAGCTTCAATCCAACTATTGTCTTTTAAAGCAGCAGTGATGTTTGGAGGAACTACTTGAGAAAGAAAATAGCCGAAGAGACAAATGTTGGCAGTACCACTTTGGCTCCTTGTAGTTCTCTTTATAGGATCTCCAATGATGTTGTTGACTGGATGAGTCTTATGGATTCTCATTGATGGAGTTGATTCAACTGGTATAAATGATTCCAGGTTAGTCATTTTCAGACTGACCCAACCCAGATTGAGAGTTTAAGAAATGGTCAAAATGTTCAAAATGAGTTGAAGGATCATGAGTGTCTTTTGTATGGGCTGTAGAAGCAGCTCCAGTATTGGTTTGCTCTTCCATAGGAGTTACAAGAACTTCTCCGGAATCATTTTTCTCTTCCATAGAGTTACAAGAACTTCTCCGGAAACATGTTGCTCTTCAGTAGGAGTTACTGGAACTTCTCCGGAAACATTTTGCTCTTCAGAAGGAGTTACAGGAACTTCTAGGGAAACATTTTCAATATTTGTTGTATTCACTTGAGAGCATGGATCTGTTGAATGGACAACATTCACCTCTCGGAGGCACCATGTTCATTTCCACATGTAGTGTCTGCAGCTGCTGCTGATGTGTTTCCACCCAAGTATGGTTGAATCCTTGGAGGATCAGCAGACAATGTTACTTCAGTCATAGGAGGTGGAAAAAATGATTAGCACACTTCATCAGATCTTGCATTGTTCAAATGATCATAGTTAAATGATTTAGTTAGAGCATCTATGTCAAACAACCATGATGACCCTTTAAAAGACATAGTAATATAGATTCATCAAAGGATACATTAGGAGTTTCTTCCACAATGTTATGTTGTGGAATATAAACCCTATATGATTTAGATGTTGAAGAGTATCCAACAAAGAAACCATCATAAGCTTTTTCTGAAAATTTTTCCAATGACTCTTTTATGTTTAAAACAGATACATGACATCCAAAGACTTTAAGATATCCTATGTATGGTTTTCTTTTAAAGAAGAGCTCATAAGGAGTTTTGTTATGTTCTTTGACAATTAATGTTCTGTTTTGAACATTGCATGTAGTATTCACAGCCTCAGCCCAAAATGTGATGGGCAATTGTGAATCAGCTAGCATTGTTCTGGCTGCTTCAATGAGAGTTCTGTTTCTTCTTTCAACAACTCTAATTTGTTGTGGAGTTCTTGGTGCACTGAATTGCCTTGCAATACCTTTGCTCCTACGAAAGGAATCCAGTTCAAAATTACAAATTCAGTACCATTGTCACTCCTAAAAATTTTAACTTTTGTATCAAGTTGATTCTTAATCTTGATCACAAAGTCCATTAATGTTTCTAATGTTTCACTTTTTTGTTTTAAGAAAAAGACCCATGTGAATCTTGTGAAATCATCAACTATCACCAAACAATATTGCCTTTTTCCAATGCTCATCACATTGGTAGGACCAAACAGATCCATGTGAAGCAATTTGAGTGGTGTAGTATTAGTATTGATAATTTTGGATTTATGTGACACTCTTTGTTGTTTTCCTTTGTAACAAGAAGAACAGTGAGTTGAGCAATGAAACTCTTTGTTTGGCAATCCAATGACCATGTCATTTTTCACCAATTTATTCATGTTCTTCATGTTAGAATAGACAAGCCTTCTATGCCATAATTGAGATACATCTTCTGATAGCTTAGATAGAAGGCATGTTTCATGTTTTGTGAGAGATGTGTTGTTCATATCCAAAACATAAGTGTTTCCTTTTCTTGTTGCTTTGAGGAGGATCCATTCTTCTAGAACATTAAAGCCTAGCTTAAGAATGTAACAATTAGTATTATCAAACAATGTGGTATAATTTTTGATCATAAATTTGAGACACACTTAGTAAATTATACTGTAAATTTTCACAATAATTTACTTTCTCAAATTTGAGCACACCATTTGTTATCATTCCTTCACCAACAATTTTACCTCCCTTTTTATCCCCACAAATGTCACATAAGAAGCATTTTTATGTTTGAAGTCACAGAGAAATGAACAGTTTCCTATCATATGCTTGGTACAACCACTGTCAACATACCACCTGTTGTCAGCTCTCCGATATTGTTCCTGCATTAAGAAATAAATCAGTTAGAATGGACAACCCAAGTCTTAATGATCCTGGGTTTGTCATCAGTGTCTAAAATGTTACTCCTTCATGACTTAATCCTGAAGTTTCAGTATTAATGTCATATCTAGTTGATTCATTTTGATTTGATGGTGGTGAGGATGATTTGTTGAAGCTGATGCAGAAGCTTTCGAGTCTTCTTTCTTAATTGAGTCTTCCTTCACCTTATCTTTCTTTGGTTGATATTTTGATTTAGAAGATGAACCTACACTTTTGAAGGTTTCATCATCTTTTGCTTTTGATTGAGACACATGTGATCCCTTTTCAAAATGATCAAAGAAATTATCACTAACGATTGACTTCTTCTCAGCCAAGTCCACCTTTTTGTGAGGTGTTTTGGATTGGCTTGATGTTGTTTTCTTCACTGATTTAGCATCTTCAGAAGATTTCTTCTTTGGTTTTGACATTTGCTTTTGATTTACCTTCTTTTGCTTTGAATCATCTTGACTTTCAGTAGATTGAGAGTCTGATTCTGTCAAATCAGTTTTTGACTTTTTTGTGCTTTTGCTTTTGTTCTTTTCGCTAAAATAGCATTTCCGAGTTGAATGATTATTTGTGTTGCAAATAGCACAAAATTTGCAAATAGTACTTCTTTAGTTGATCCCCAGCTATCAACTTTTTGAAGATTCAGTTCTTGAAGTCCTTCATTGAGTTCAGCAATCCTCTTGCAGATAGTCTTCAGCATGTTTCTCTGCTTTGGAGGATATTGCAGCTTTGATTCTTCAAGTACTTTTGGAATACCGGTTTTAATATGAACATTCTTACCAATGGTCATTTGATCAACATCAGGTCATCAGAATCATCCAAGTCATCACAATTATCATAATAAAATTCTAAATCATTTTTATTTAAAGATTCTGATTCAGAGGATTCAGTTTCACTCACCTTAGCTTTATTGTTAATGTTGATTTGAGTTGATTATGTTTTAATCTTGGTGCTAGGCACAAAATGATTTGACAGAGTGTTGGTCATTGTTTCAGGTAGAGATGTCTAATTATCATTTATAGGTGGTGCCATAGCATTATAACCCAACCCATTCCTGTTTTTTGATTCAATATGAGAATTTAACAGCTTCTCATATTGCTGAGATGATAATTGAAACTTCTGAAGTTTCACTTCAGTTGAAGCATGATCAGCCATGGATTTTGTTAAGGAAGTGGTCAAATGCTCAACATGGGCTTTTAGGCTATAGTATTCAGAAATTTTTTTTTCTAAATCCGTTTGCAAAGTGATAATTTTGATTTGATACAATTTATGTTCTTTAACATGGGATTCATTCAAAATCATAGTTTCTTTTACTTTGTTAGCCAATTGTTGAGCATGGACTCTATAACATTCAACTTCCTTAACACATGTTGATGAACACAACCTTTCTTTTACCTCTTTGGCCATTGGAGGAACATTGTGTTCCATATGAGCCATCAATGCATGATTCTCTTCGAAGACTTCTTTTTCATACATACTCCAGACACACGTCCATCTTGAAGTATGATCAACCCTGACTCTTTTGAGTTGTTTGGTCCAGCTGATTCACTGGTGGCTAGTGAGGATGTATTGATCAGTTGAGATTGTCTATGTAGAGATCTTTGAGAGTTTGATTGTTGATGAGGTTCAGTCTGATGTTGCTAATGCTGTTGATGTTGTCTCATCTCTGGACATGACTGTTGATTACATTCTCTAGAGAAATGTCCATAGAGATTGCACTTGAAGCATCTTACCTTTGATTTGTCAACACCAATCTTTGATGTTTTACTGGCTGCTGCAAATTCTTGTTTCTCCAGAGATATTGCTTTGCTCTATAGGCAATCATTGCCATCTGCCATTGTAGGTCCATTTCTTCCACTACATCAGGGTGTAGTTCTTCTAAGTCTTGTTGGCAAATATTTGCTGATGTTAGAGAGCTTCCCAGATATGCTTGAAAACTAGAACTAAAAGCTGCAAAGGCTGTTTTTTGTTCTTCAGAATCCAATATCACAGTGATTGGTTCTGACTGATTGTTTGATTGTGAAGACTTTGCTATTGCTGCAGTTGTATCTTTTCTATCAGCAGTTCTTCCTTTATCCTTTTGATTTTGCTTTGAGATGATTTCTTTGAGGGTTTAGAAGCATAAAAGCTGACTTCCTCCTTATTATCACTCAAAGCACAAGAGTTATCACTTTCATTTTTTGAAATAAATGTACTTCCAGCATTATTTGTTTCTTTGAAGTGATAAGGTGAGACATGGGTTCTCACACTTTTGTTTCTTTATTTTTCATCCATTTCAAGAGCTTCTACTTTTGCAACCAGTGTATCTAGACCAGTTGACTTGAGATCTATGGTATTCTTGAACATGGATACTGTTTGCTTCTAACTTTCTGGCAAAGTGTGGAGCATTATCTTGTTTAATTCCTCATTGGTATATTTCAACTTCAAAATATTTATCTCAGTTACCAATTGCATGAATCTATGAAGTTGTTGAGGAATTGATTCACCCTCAATATGATGAAATGTTTCATAATGTGACCTGAGGGTGTCTCTTCTTATGCTTCTAATCTCATCACTCCCTTCGCAGAGAGTATGAAGTATCTTCCACAAGGAGTCTGCTGTTTTGTAGTTATCACACCTGATCAATATCTCTTCAGGTAAAGCCATACTAAGCAAACTATATGCTTTGATATCAACTTTGACCTTTTTGACATCATCAGGTGATAGATCTTTGGTACTGATTGGTTGATTTTTATCATTATAATCCGGCCAAAGGGTGGGTGGAATATAAGGACCTTCAGTGATGGACTCCCACAAGTCAGAATCTGTGTAGTTCACATGATTCCTGAACTTGATTTTCCGGGATTTGAAATATGCTTTTGTTTCAAACTTTGGTGGTTGGTAAGATGATCCACTGAAGTTGCTCATGATGTTAATTGATGAGAATGATCAACAGGATCTGCTATTCTATTGATTTGAATATAGATACCAGTTAATCTAATCGACTGCAGTTGAACGACAAACAAGTTTCACACAAAATTCATTTAAAAACAGTAGATCTTTCAGTAAAAACTGACAAATCTACAGAACTCAAAGCAATTAAACACAACTAACACTGATAGATCAATCGATCTAAATCAATGAGCACTTGGCTTTGATACCACCTGTGAATCCAAGGATCGTAGACAGGAATTATCAGTGTTAGTCGAAGACAAGTCAACATTTGTGGAATTAATGTTGGCTTGGTTTAATTGTTTTGTATTAAATTTCAATATCAATGAAGATTCAAGAACACACTAACAGAAACACAATTAATGAATAATATGTGTTTCATTAAAATATGTTAATGATTACAAAATAATGAATGAATGATATCAAAGTTTGTTATGAATGATGTGACGGCTGCTAGGGTTTGATTGCGTGAATTGATGCGATGTTCGCTGTTTGTGGAATTGTTGTATTGCTATTGTTGTTGCCGTTCAATCAATCGTCTGACCAAGCGTCCTTGAATCGAAACCTAGGATCCATATATATAGACAATGATGTTTCTGTTATAGGAAACACCGGATCTCTTGGGATTTGATTTGTTTCAGTTAAGGAATCATCGGATTTCTTGGGATTCGCATAACTGCCTTGTTGACTTGTTGACTTGTAACACTTGTATTATACAAGTGTTTGGACTCCATAGGGATAGTGTCTTCCGTAGGAATTGTTCTTCCGTAGAAGTCTTGTTCTTCCGTAGATGATTTGTTCTTCCGTAGGAATTCTTGTTCTTCCGAAGGAATTCTTGCTCTTCCGAAGCTGATCTGTTCTTCCGTAGGAATCTTGTTCTTCAGTTCTGGTTGTTCATCCGTAGAGGATCTTCGGATGTAATTTTACTTGTAAGAAACATATCTACGGAAGAACAAAATGTTCATCCGCAGATGTTTCTTACACTTGGTCAAATTTAGAAATTGACCAAATATAATGTTCGTACGTGCAATCATACATAAATCAACATATATATAATGGGTTAACCTATATATATAATGGATACACAATAATGAATTACCACCATTCATTACAAATATTAATTCAAGTACTAAGCTTATACAAAATTGACTAGATCTACTGATCCTAGACCTAACATAAACTCATTCACATTTTTTTTCTCATTTCTCTTCGATGCCTCTAGATCGTTTTAAAATCTCAATAAAAATACTTTTTAAACTCAATCCGCTTCTAGGCACTTCACCTAGCTAGATTCATTTTCAAAGTTATCTTTGCACTCATGTAATATGCAACTTGCATCAAGATGTCTTTCAGCTTTATTTGAAAGACCCTTACTTAACTATAGCAATTGCATATTTGCCTTTATAAAATAATTTAATTGCATATTTACCCAATTCAAAATTAAAATTTCATATATCCCCTTATTTAATATTTTTAATTGTATATTTACCCAAATTACAACCAAATTTGCATATATTCTCATTTTTCATGAAAAAAGCTCAAATTTACCTAATTTGATTTATTTTATTAAAAATAAATTATAGATTTTCAATGTTACCTTTGTCTTCACTAAAAATATCAAATTTGTTAAATTTAATTTTCACCCTTTTTTTAGCTTTTTTAAGACAAAATTAGTTTTTTATTTTTTAATCATTATTTGTTAATGAGTTTTAGTTGTTTCTTAAACTTTTTTTCCTTTTTGTGTTTTTTAATAATTTTATTCGTTTATGTTGAGTCAATTTTTATCATGTTTTTTATAGTAACAATAATAAAATTCAATACAAATATCAAACTTTTAATTTGTTACAAGACTAACAAATTATGACAAAAACAATCATGAGCAAAACAGTCATCCTATAATTTATTATTAATAAAATATCAAAATAAGTTAATTTAATATTGTTTTTTATTAAAGAAGGGTTTATATGTGATTTAGTTTTAAGTTGGATAAATATGCAATAAAATAGATTATGAAAGGGGATATATATAATTTTGGTTTTGATTTGGGTAATATGCAATTAAATAGGTTTATAAAAGTATGCAATTGTCCCAAAAATTTTATAAGTTGTCTTGAAAAAAATGATAATTTGTTCGGCTTTTGTATATGTTTCTATGTTGTCACCGTTACTTGCTAGTATTTATGATTTGCACATCATTAGATGTCCCTCAACTCCATTTAATATTAGAACCAGTCCTTAAGTTGAATTTCAAGAGTAGATCGTGTGCCTAATTCATTTGAAGAATATAACTAGATATGGATTCATGATTTTAGTTTATCTCATATGTTAAAAAATCAACATAAATCTGCATTTAGAGATTAGAATCAAACGGGACCCAACTTACTTGAGACACTCTTGAGTACACCATTCGTGAGATTAGGTGACGGAGGTAATCGCTAGAGGCCTAAAAATTTGATGTAAAGAAGAAACGTGGTGTGGGTTAGCTTTATCCATTTAGCTTTTGATTTTTGATTTTTGATTTAATCTATAAATCTATAAATCTATAATCTATAAATCTATAAATACTAATAAAAGAAGGTTTTTGTGTGCCATTTTTTTTAATTCTAAAGCTACAAAATTCTATTTTCTTGCTTCTCTCCTTTAATAAATATCACATTAAATACAAATGATATTATTCAATTATTTTATATTACATATATACTTTTTTTAAAGTGATCTTTCTACAAATGCAATTTGTAACTAAATAATTTTTTTATAATAAAAATGTTTTTAAAAAATTAAAACTTCAAAAACACAATATATTTTAAAACCTATGACTTTTAAAAAATAATTCTTATGAAACAAAAGTAATTAAATTTCAAAGTTATAATAAATAATTATTAAAAATGACACTTTTTTAAAAATGGTTTGTTTTGAAATAATTTGTTTAAAAACCAATTAAAAAAGCAAATAAATTAAAAAGTATAAAATATGATATCGTTATTTTATCACTCGTATATAATGTTAATCATACATATAACTTCTAATAAAGCAAAAAATGTTTTACCATTTGTGATTCTCTTAACTTATGTTTTTGTCACTTGTTATTTTCTAGATATTCACTCCAAAAGGGTACTATAATAATTTAAATTCTCATACCAATTTATCTCTCTTATTAAAAAAATTTTTAATTGTTAATTTTTTTCTTATCTAATATTTTTAAAAATCAAACTATCTTCTTTTAAAATAGATTTTATGAAATAAACTAGAAATCACTTCTTTTAATCAATATCTAAATAACAAGAAACTAACTTTTATATAATATGAAATTTTCTAAATCATTAAATATTTTTAAACAAAATATTTTAAATCATTTTGTTTTATAAAATTATAAACAAGTGAAATATTTTAAAAAATCTGAGACACTAAAGTTATTTTTTATGAAAAATCTAAAAATAAATGTTTAAAATGAATCTTTTTACATAAGAAAGTTAAAAATAGTATAATTGTCTTATTTCTTAAACAAAAGTATATATAATTTTAATTATGTTTTACATTAAAATATTATAATTAAAATAGCTATTTATACATAATTAACATCATATTTTATCATCAAACATGATTTTATAATACATAAGTTTTTATTAATAATTATTTAATATTTTATTTATTCGATTCGTGTATTACACGGGGACTAACCTAGTTATATATATTACTAATTACTAAATATTTTCATAAATCATGGTCTGCACTTTAACTTTAGCCGGATGTATCCACTTTTGTTTTTCTATCCTTAATTTTTTTTTCCTCTTAACCCTGGTACTTTCATCTTTCATAATTTAACACTTTTAATTTTTCACTTTCAAGTTTGGTCTCCTGTACTTTCATCTTTTACAAATTTTCATTTTATGTTACGGTCTAAATCTTAAGAGTTAACACACCGCAATTGAGTGTGTGACTCAATGTTTTTACGCCTATTTTTTCTCGTTTAACTGTCCTCCACACCGCGTGGTGTTTCCGGAATTAGTAGTCATCGACAGTGGTGTAACATTGATGCTACCTGACATGATTTTACGCCCCCATCACAATGCGAGGGAACTTAATACTAGTTTTGCAGGACCGTTTGGGGGGTTTGGTCACTTAGAACATAACACACAATGATGAGAGATTAGTTTAAGAATACTTAACAGATCAAATAAGGAACTAGTAACCATTTACAATGATACTAAGAAACACAAGTAATTTTAAGATAGAATAAGAAAAAATAACACAAGTTTTTGGTTTTCAAGAATGCTGTATATTGCTCTCTAGTTCCTTACAAGTGTTGCAAAGCATACTTTTTGGATACAAGGGAATAGACATACTTTATACTACATCCTACAGCCAACCATACTTTGAAGGCCAGCTGAATACATGATCTGTACAACAAAATCAATGTTTAGTCAAAAGGCAGATTGCCTTTTGACTAGTGACTATGACATGCCATAGCTCACATCCTAATATATTACAAAAATGATAAAGGTACATAAAGTAGAAAGGAACAGACTAAAGATCTCAATGTTTAGTTGTTGGTCCATTTGATCGATTTGCAGTACAAATGAGATGTTGAATCGTTTATATCAAATAGAAACAATAGATAACAAAGATGAAGAGGGCTAAGAGGAATAACAAATGAATTAAAATAAGAGCAATGAGAATCAATACAACCAATAATAATAAAGCACAATGATATTTCTATGAATAAACTGCTTACAAAGGTCACTTGCAACAATGATAAACGATTAGGGTTTTGCAAGATTACTCTTACAATGAAAATGAACAAATCTATATATAACATTCTTAATTTCGCAGACAGTTTCGCCGACAGTGAAACTATACTGCCGAAACTATAGTTGCGCCCGACAGAAACAACAGTTTCGCCCGGCAAAAACAACACTTTCGCCAGGTGAACTAAATAGTTTTGCCGGATCACAAACTAAGAAAAATAAACAACATATAAAAATAAATTAACATTAAACCTATTAAAAAGTAATATAAACAAAATCTAATCTAAAGTGAGTCCAACCTATACTTGATCTTCATACTCCCCCTAGGTTGGACCTTACCGCCTTCACTTCTCTTGATTTGTCTGATCAGCTCCAACCTCTCCTTCTACATCTGATGTGTCTTTATCTACTCCTGCAGCTTCATCCTCAGGAGCTTCAGTAACTGATTCACTCTTATCACCTCCTGCGTCATTAGCTCCCTCGGGACGAGTACTAGCTTGCCCAAACTGACTTGTTAAGTCCCTCACATCCATGTCTAATTCATCTTGAGCTCTAACCTTCTCTACTAGCTCCCTCACTTCTTTTCTCACACCTCTAGCCTTATTAGCCACTATCATGAATAGACTAGCTTCTTTCCTTGTCTCCTCTCCTGCCCCTACTTTGATGCGATTTTCAAAAAAAAACAGCAGGTCTTCATTGTAGAATCCAAATACTTCCATAGGATCAAATAATCTGAACTCAACACCACCTTTTTCTCTTATCACAGCCTCCCCCATATTGTTATTATAAAACCAGTTCTCGAAGTTTTGTAATTGCTGGGGAAGGACATCTGATAATCTGACCATTTTACAGTCTTTGGGGTTTTCACCCTCAGCACAATCCTTCTTTTCCCGTCTCCCAATCCTTATCCTCCGCTTCTTCTCTCAACCTTCATGAACCCAAATGACTTAAAATTGTCGTTTAGTCCATTCTTGATCTCCTTTTCTAATAGCATGGCTTTCTCACTCAGATCAACATTAAGCAATGGCAACACAACCAGCCTCCTCAAGTCCCACTTAGGCAAGGTCTTGAATGCCTTCCTCTTGTGGAGATAAGAAATGCCTCCCCCTCTCCTCTTTATCATAAACATTTTGAGGCCGGGGTAATATTTCCAACTTATGATCCTTTTATCAGCCTGAGATTTACTTAACCCTTCCAGATTTTGGAATAGGGGAGTTATCTCTTTAGTCCCTTTCTCCTTAGAAAACCAATCATCCTTCTCCATTTCAAACACATCTTCATCATCATCACCCATCTTGGCAACATAGGTGAGAGGTCTCTCATCAACCTCATAATAGTCTAGTTTAGTGTCATAATCAACCAGTTGCTTATCATCTTCTTTTTCATCAATCTACCCTTTCTCAACAGTCTTCTCCACATGTTCAACAGGTTTCTCTCTCACCACCACTTCTCCAACCAAATTTTTCTCCAAATCAAAGTTCATGAAACTAGCCTTAACTACCTCTTCAACACTCTTTCTCCCGATCCTCATGTTTCATCAGCTGCTGCTCCAGATGTGCCCTCTCCTGCCCGGGAAGATGTACCCACATTTAAAAATGTGTACTTGGTAGTGTCAGTCAAATCATGTAACTCAGTCTGAGTTAGCTGATTGGGCAGGCCGGCTGTAGCCTTCAACTCATTCACCTCCTCAAACAGTCTCTTGATTAGCTTATTCTGGTCCACCAACATCTTGGTCATTCCCTCAATGACCTCATCCTTTTGCCTTTCCCTGATCTCTTGATTAGTAAGTTTTGTCTTTACCATGCTTAATTCATTAGCTAGAGATGCATTCTGATTTCTTATCACATCCTCATCTGAACTCGCCCTCTCTTCCCTCCTCGAAGACTCTGTGAAAGTTTGATGCTTATGTTTAGTCCTTCTCTCAACTTCTCCCTCATCAGCTTTCTTCTTTGACCTCTTTTCTTTTTCAACCCTGGCTTCCTCTGCCATCTTATTCACATCCTCCTCGAAATCATAATCTTTCTCTTTTGCATATCTTTTCCTCTTTTTAACTGCATCAGTCCATTGTGCCCTTGTCTCTTCAGCCTTTTTGTTCTAAGACTCATCTACCCTCCTAATATAGTTCCACCTTTCTGGTGGGTACATGTCTCTTAGAGATGAGTAATTTTCCCACTGAAGTCGTGATGAATGGCGCACCAATCTGCGAAGATGCAGGTGTTCAATTGCACTAATCTTTTAACCTCCCCGTGCCTTGGAATATTAGGGATAAGATCATCAAGATTCATCTGTAATAATCAAGGATAAAACAACCATTTATCCTTTTTTAATGCACTCACGTTCTCTGCCATACAAGCAAAAACTAGTTTTGCTATGTTTGCCTTCTCTGCCTTGCAACATATCACCATAGCTTTTGCCCAATCTAAGTTTAAGCCCATCTGATCCACCTTTACGATGATCTAAGCACATAATAAAGACATGGGCTATGTATATCCATTCCTAAGAGAGGAAGGACTTCTTAATCTCCGTCCTAGTTCCAAAAGGTGGTCCCTCATATCCCATCAATCTGAATGCCTCAAACACCTCCTGGTCTGACAGAGTAACCTCCTCTCTTGTGTCTTCATCTAGCCTTAGCACCCTTGATACAATCTCAGCAGTGATGATCACCACATTCTCTATCACTTTAGCTATGATCCTCTTTGTATTGCCTCTAGTATCATACTAAGCTGCTCTCTAAAAATCTCTAATGTGAAGATCATAAATAGTAGTGGAATGAGATATCGCGTAAGCTATAGGAGATCTCTGCAACCATCGTATGCAATCTCTAAAACCTGCTGCTTTAGGGTGAGTATCATCCAATATAGCCGAAATGTTGTTCCACTCGTCAAATTTCAGAATCGCCATTTCATCTAAAAAACAGATGAAACGCATTAGAATAGTATATAAAATAATAATATTAAATAAAAATTAAAAAAAAGATAAGAATTTCACAAAAACCAAATTAAATTCGCTAGCCAAAATTATAGTTTCGCAGATTGAAAGTTTTAGTTTCCTTGAACAAAATTATGGTTTCGGTAGCAATTAGTTATAGTTTCGCCAACAATTAGCTATTAGTTATTAGTTTTGCCGACAATTAGTTATAGTTTCGCTAATAATTAGTTATTAGATATTAGTTTCGGCGACTATTAGTTATAGTTTTGCCAGCAATTATTTATTAGAAATTTGTTTGAGCAACATAGTGAAGTAGATTCGACTGGCCGAAATTATAGTTTTGGTGCAGCGAAACTAAAGTTTGGTTAGCGAAACTGTTAAGTTCGCCCGGACAACATACTCCACAGTTTCGCTGAAAAACTATAAACTTTTGTAGTTTTGTTGGACTATCGTACTTTCATAGTAAGAACTGTGAAGGTACCAAAGAGTCCAATCAAAGATACTCACAATGAAGTTATTAAACCTATAAAACCCTGAAGTCCTGAGTTCAAAACTCACATGCGAAGGGAAAACAACGGTCAATCAAAACATAAAATCACAGAGAAGTAGATTCGCTAAAAAATTTACGGAGAAACCCTAAGCCACAGAAAACACGATTGTGCGAAAATGGATGAACAATTTCGCAAATTGAGTTAAATAGCACATAGTTTCGCAGGTAGCGAAACTATAGCTTCACCAAGCGAAGATGCAATTTTGCCAGATGAAACTCTTGACTAAAGTGGCCATGCCACTTGTGAAAGAGCCGACGAAGCTACAGTTTCGCCGTGCGAAACTACTAGCAAAATTATAATTTCGCTGGAAATATAAAAAGTTTGAAGATTTAAAAATTTGACTATGTTTCCCTTTCTTTTGAAAAATAATAATAAAAGTAAAAGAATTTAAAAAGAATAAACAAAGTAGACAAAAGAAAACAAATCAAACTAAAATTTGCTCTACAAAACCTCACCAATCTTCGTGTAAAATTTTGTTAAAACAAAATCAAACAATAAAACTGATATGAACGAGAAGCTGAAAAATTTTTCAGAGAGTCAAGTTTGGTGAGATTTCTGATATATTCATCCTTTTAAGTCCATGCCTTCTTCGTTTCAACAAGTGCACCATAGTTACTCTTATAATGTTTTGATTCTTTTCAAAGAAAATATAGAATGACCCAGTCCCCATAGACATTTGGCAAATACTCATCCTGTTCTCAAGATGTATTGAACAAT
Source organism: Flaveria trinervia (assembly GCA_025506515.1). NCBI lineage: Eukaryota > Viridiplantae > Streptophyta > Magnoliopsida > Asterales > Asteraceae > Flaveria > Flaveria trinervia. The sequence continues at coordinate 54,773,630 of CM046449.1, read as the reverse complement.
GACACACTCTGCAGGACTCTTATCATAGGTCTTATATCATAAGAGGCAAAGCCCTTATAAACATAAAATGATGAGACATCCAGGTCTATACTTACGTATAACAAAGGAGTTTATCAATTGAGTCTTACATATGAGAGCTTCAAGTCTCTACTTACGTATAACAAAGAAGATCATCATATGGTGCCGATGAGTGCTTAAGGTCAGTACTATCTTACAACAGAAGAGATCATCACTCTAGGTCGATGTTCACATATAGCAGAGGAGATAAGCATCGAAAAGGAATATAGCAGGAGCATCTTAGGTACAAAGATGAGAAAGCATATAGCTTTTGAGATAGGTGGAATGGTTTCAGATAAAGATACTTAGATAATAATAACTCAAAACAAGATATCACATTCTCAACCCGTTTTGAACAAGGACCTGAATCTTTGTGAAGGCTAAAATATCAAGGATATTAACTGAGTCATCAAGTTTCTTACTCTATTAATTAAGCTACGAGTTTACTCTTTACTCCACTTTCTGGTTGAACCTATCAAACATATCCCACACAATACTATCAACTTCCTTTACATCGTCTAGGCTTCTCATTTTATTCTGCAAGAAAAACAAGATCATTTAATATATTCTCCCCTGAAATTTCTACAAATAAGCAAGAATAAAATTTCTAACTAGACTATATGCCATTATTATTGTATATATATACATTTTTTTAATTTTTTAATTTTTTAATTTTTATTTTTTATAAAGTTTTAATGTAAAGATGATGAAGAATATGGAGCAAACAGAACAAAAAGAGAAGGAAGAAAATAAAAAATACAAACAATATATACATAAAATAGTTTGAAAAAAAAAAAGAAAAACGGTTTTAAAATGATATTAAACCCAACATAGCGATCATTCATAAAAGCTAGATTTATCAAATGTTTTAGTGAAAAGATCTGATTTTTGATTTTTTTATGTCTATAGGGATAATATCAATAAAACCTTTTTCCTGAGCATCACGGATCGCATGAATCCGTGTCTCAATATGCTTGGTTCGAGAATGATGAATAGGGTGCTTGGTCCGTGTCCCATAGTCAATCATCTAGTGTTGTATTTAGAGCACTTGTGAACAACAACTGGAAGCAGCAATGTATTCTGCTTCTCCTATGGAGAGAGAAACAGTGGTCTGTTTCTTGCTTTGCCATGAAACGAGACAATTGCCCAAGTATTGACATCCTCCGGTAACCGACTTTCTGTTTAACCTGCATCCATTAGAATCACTATCAGAATAGGCATGTAAGTCAAAATTCCAGCATAAGGATACCAAAGACCTTATCGAAAAAGCCTTTAAGATAACAAGATTTGTTTTACAGCCTTTACATGAGACTCTTTTAGGGTAGATTGATATCGAGCACAATATCCTACAGCAAAGGTGATGTCAGGAGGACTTGCTGTAAGATACATAAGGGAACCGATCATGGATTTGTAGAGATGAGGATCAACAAGTATCTCGTTTTTGTCAGGAGCGAGGCACGTTTGAGTAGTAAATGGAGTCATTTCAGGAGAAGCTTCATCCATCTTGAATTTCTTCAAAATTTCTTTAACATACTTCTCCTGATGAATGAGAATTCCCTCTGGCTTTTGTTCTACCTGCAGCCCAAGGAGCAACACATCTCCCCCATCATACTCATTTCAAAGCAACTACGCATAACTCTCGAACTCTCGACAAAATTGAGGATTGGTGGAGCCAAAGATAATATCATCAACATAAACTTGTACAATCAGCATTTCACCATCCACTTCCTTCTTGAATAAAGTCGTATCAATGGCGCAACGAGAAAAACCATTGCTTAAGAGATACTGTGTTAGAGTCTCATACTAGATCCAAGGTACATGATGAAGACCATAAAGAGACTTATCAAGCTTGTAAACTTTGTCTGGAAAGTCGGGATCCTCAAAACCTAGTGGTTTATAGACATATATGTCTTCGTCAATGTCTCCATATTGGAATGCACATTTGACAACCATCTAATAGACTTTGAACTGCTTATATGCGGCATGAGCGAGAAAAATTCTGATGGCTTCAAGACAGGCGACATGAGCAAAGACTTCAGTATGGTCAATCCCTTCTTCTTGAGCAAATCCCTGGACCACCAATCGGGATTTGTTTCTTACCATAATGCTACGATCATCGGGTTTGTTCTTGAACACCCATTTCGTGCCAATGAGTAATTTTTTTGGTGGAAGATCGACCAGGGTCCACACCTTGAGTTTCCTGAACTATTGCAGCTCTAATTGCATCGACTCAACCCAGCAAGGGTCCTGAAGAGCCGCATGAACAATCTTTGGGACGATTTGGGATATAAAACAAGGGTATAAACAAACGTTAATCAAACTAGATTGATTTCGCGTCCGAACTCCATCAGTGATAGATCCTATGATGTTATCATGTGGATGATCTTTCAAGGTTTTGAAATAGCATAGGTATGAAATTTGAAGACGGTTGGCTAATTGGTAGTTAATGGATGGGTGGTGGTGAATTAATGGTAAGGTAGAGTCAATTGTAGATAGGTGATATTGGCTGAGATGAGGTAGATATAGGTGTGGAGGGAAGGGATGCAGAAACAGGTGGAGGTGGAAAGTCAAATGATGAAGATGAAGATGCAATATCAACTGATGTAGCATCGTTTGCAAATGTAGTAGGATGGTCTTGAGATATGACATGTACAAGAGTTGGAGGAATGATGTTTATTTGAACATTGGAGCTAGACATATCATCATCGAAAACTGGAAGATTAAAAGAGTTAAACACTGTATCGAAGTCAAAGACCATGCTGGTTCAGATTGAACATCGGAGGAATTAGATTCCTGCCAATCAATATAAAAGGACCTCTGAACAATATGTGTTCTCTAGTTATATACCCGGTAAGCTTTTTGACAAGAGGAATAGCCGATGAAGTAACATTTATCAGACACAGCACTGAATTTTGTCTTTTGCGCCTGAGTATTCAATAAAGTGCATGAATAACCAAATGGATGAAAGAAGTCATTAAAGGCTTCCTCTTATGAAATAATTCATAAGGTGTCTTCAATTTGTCTTTGACTATCAACACCTTGTTTAGAACAAGAAGCACAATTCACAGCATCAGCCCAAAAGATGATAGGTAGGACAATTCAATCAACATTGTACAAGCAACTTCAATAAGAGTGCGATTCTTCGTTCAACTACGCTATTCTATTGAGGTGTCCTTGCAGCACTAAATTGTCCTAAATTCCTTTGGCAGCATAGAACGAATAAAAGTTCTGATTCCTAAATTCAGTACCGTTGTCACTTCTGATTGCTAAAACCTTCCTCTTGCTTATCGTCTTGATTGAAAGTATTAACTTCTGCAACTCCTCAACAACCTCTCCTTTGTGAGCAAGAAATCTTACCCAATAATAACTGGAAAAATCATCTGTTATCATGTGACAAAAAGATTTTTTAGCAATTTATTTAACACTAATTGGGCCAAACAAAACGGTGTGTAACAACTCGAGGGGATTTGATATGCTATTTTTGAGTTTTGGCTTATGTGGTTTCTTATGTTGTTTGCCTTTGGCACATGCCATACATTTTTCAGCCACAGGAATATCTTTTAAATGAAGTCCTCTAACGAGATTGTTTTTAACTAATTTGTTTATATTTTGAAATTAACATGGCCCAATCTACGATGCCATTAGAAAGACTCAGAGGTGGAAGGTTTGGACAGAAGACATGTGACAGTAGATGTGGACTCCCTCGAACCCATGTTTAAAAGATATGTGACATTCTTTCTTGGTGCTCGCATGAGTACCATCTCATCTGGAATATCAATCTCAGATTTTAGAAAGAGACATTCATTGGACTTAAACAAGACCGAAATATCTTTATCACAAATCTGAGAGAAACTCAATAAATTAAATGCAAGCTCGGGTACATAATTGACTTTCTCTAAAGTTAGGGATTCATTGAAAACTTCTCCTTGACCGTTCATTTTCCCTCCTTTCTTGTCGCCAGCAAATGCTACATAATTTCCGTTTATTACCCGATAATTGGTCAATAAGTCCTTGAGCCCCGTCATATGTCTGAAGCATCCACTATCCATATGGCTACACTATTGACAACCTTAGTGGATGACTCCTGCAAAAATATCAAAGAATGGTTATCAGGTGAAATGAGAACCCAGTTTGAACAACTTTGGGTTTAGGAGAGATAGGTTTCTTACAAAATAAAGTATTAATGTAGTTCTAGACATGCTTAACTACATGATCATCTTTACCACACCTAAAACAGTGTGGTTTTAATCTAGATCTATTATGTAATGGGGTAGGGATTTGATAATAATGTATTTCCTCATCACATTCAAACAAATTAGAATATACATCACTGTATGTCTCATACATGTCTCGAGGTCTGTATTTATTTGAACAGGAATGGTTATTTACAAAAGAAGATGAACTGTCATCTGAAGTACGAGTAGTATTTGTACCACTTGTACTAGCATCAGATGAAGTCGATACCCTTTTGTTTGATAGGGAAATATTTGGTGGGGTAAAAGATGGAATAGATGAAAAAGAATTTGTCAAAACAATTAGTTTTATTTTTCTCGTTACTCTTTGCGGTGGAATCATTCACACTATTAACACAATCAGAAACAGTAGCATCATCACAATCCACAAAATTTAAAGATAAGATAGAAACAGCACAAGAACATGATGTGACAGTGTCTATTATAGATTCACTAAAACAAAAACAGAATTTAAACTATATTTATGATCTAAGACAGAATGCTAAGATTCAGGTGTACTAAGACTAGTGCATCCAAGCCTGCTAGTCGGTCCATAATCATAGTTGTCATGAACATGCTTAGGATTTAAACCTTCTAAACCTGCAGACATACTATTAGTATCTGTTTTGATCAAATCATTAGAAGGACGAGGAACATGCATAGGAGAATAATAGTAAGTACTCGGAGGAGGATAAACCTTAGCATTTTCATAGCCCTCCTATTTAATCCTAGCCCCCCGTTGAGATTTACATAGATCATCATGTTTCATTCCCGATATTGTCCATTTAACAAGCTTTGACTGAAGTTTCCATGTTTCAAATTTAGCAAGTGCAACCCTTTCAGTCAAAGTATTAATCTTAACATTTCTTTCCAAAACTATTCTTCTTAGGTGATCATTCTCTTTAAAGCATCGTTTAATTTAACAAATATTTGGATCGTTATTTTAAGTTCCTCATTAATTCATTTTAAATCTTTCTCATTATCAACTAATAAATGATTACCTTTGTAAACTCCAAATAACCTGATTTTACATGTAGAAGAACACATATCTTGAATTACCTCATACGGAAGTCTCATCACTACCTTTTTCTGCCAAGGCCTTCTCACATTGACACACTGGATTACTTAACTTTCTTTCCTCAATAGTGATAGCAGCATCGTCTTTTTCTTTTCTTGCTCAGTGGGTTCACTTCCTTCCTTTTAAATTCCTCATATCTACCTTCTTTCACCCCTCATCCTCCTTTACCTTCACAGACAACTCAACTTCATCTCTAATTTCTTTGAACGGATCAAATCCATCCTCACAGTTCACCTTCCCCTTTCCTTTCACAATCTTAACCACCAGCGCTAGGTTAATCTCATCCCTTGTCTCTTCAACTTTAGCACTCCAATCAAAATAGAAATTAACGTTGTGTCTTTCTTGTGACTAATTTCCTCTTTACTCCGTTTGAAACCAGTCGTGGAACTCCCGAATTACTAGGATCAGTGATGATTGGCAATGGACATTCATGTTTGAAATGTCCCAACTATTTGCAATTAAAACACTCAGCTTAGACTTATCAAATCCTAGTTTGGAGTTAGAGCTTTGACCTTTGAAATTCTTTCTTCCAGTGCGCTCCATGAATCTCAGGGCTCTAAGTGTCAACTTGGCATTTTCCATTGAATGTCAGTCTCTTCCAAATCATCTGGGTCCACCTAATACATATTCTCCATTGTCATCCTTTTCCTTTCAACTACCTCGTCACTAAGGCTTCATAGCTCTAAAAAAACATACCAAAAAGAGCCATTGTCTCGGATGGAACTGAAGTTTCAACATTTGCTTTTGAATTAGCTTGATCTCTCCCAAACCTACCACAACCTCCAAATAATCACTAGTATTCACTCGTCCTTGACGAGGTCTGCATAGGAGAGCTTGCAGTGGAAGACAATAATGCAACATTTTGAGCGAAACCAGATGTAGGCATCATGGTTTGGTTGAATTCCCTTCTCTACATGTCTAACTTTAAGGATTTAAGCTTATTGATGATGTCCATAAGCTATAATCAGTGAATCCTCTTTCCTATTTTAGCATTCTCACCTGTAGACTCCATTGAGTCTACAAACCTGTTGACTTTCTCACTATTTGAAAGTTTTTCATCATATTTCTTTAGTGCGCTTGATACTGTTAGAAAATGATTAATGAGATTTGTGAGACTCTCGTTCTGGTATCCCACAAAGGATTTAAATTCCTTCTCAGCTTGAATACTCTTATCTTTCACCAGCTCATCGTTACCGTTATAGAACTCACACAGAGCGTCGGGTAGAAACTTAGCATTCTTATGCTCAGCGAATTGATTGTAGATGTCTAGTGCAAGAAAAGATTTAATGATCCAAAATCTTTTTGGTCTCGATCAATCAGCTTCAGATCCTTCTCGGTGAATGTGGATAGGTCCTTATTTTTGAAACAACATCATCAACAGGCAGTTGGTATTTGAGGACCAAAATAATAGATTCTCATTGATTGTGTCAGTGTAGAAGAAAAAGGCTTTGAGACATCACTTCCAATCCTTGAAGTTATCCCTGTTTATGAGTCTTGGAGGTCTGTTGGGAGCTACAATTTCAAGATCAGCAGGGTAGGGAAGTCATCTTTAACATACTAGTTTCGCTGGGGAAGAAGTAATTTCGTAGAAAATAGGTATATTTGCATACAATTTCGCAGAGAAAACTAGTTTCACTGGGTTACTGTAATTTTGCAGGCAATTTCAGCAGCTATTTTAGGTTCGCTAGCCAAATCCCTGAAACAACTTAGTTTCACTGACAATTTCGCACGAAACAACCTTGAACTTTTGTTCAATGGTATTTTCAACAACAATTTCGCTTGTAAATCACCCACAAGCACTGTTGGACTTTCGTTCAATGAAACTAGTTTTGTAGGACAGCAATGAACAACTTCAAAGGGAATAACACATGTAGTTTCGTTAAAGAAACAAATAGTTTCGCTAGATGAATAGGTAATTTCGCTAGATGAATTTGAAAAGCTTTTTCAACACGAAATCAATCTGAAATCATCAAAAACTCAATGGATTTGAGATCTGATGATTAACAGAGCTTCCCCAACCAAAAATAAACAAAATTCAAGCAAATTCCATATCAAATACACTCGAATTTTATCTGAAATTGATGAAAACTTGATATTAAACAAAACAACCAAAACCTCAACAAATCATGAGCACTAAGGTTCTGATACCATATTTTTGGTCCATTTGATCGATTTGCAATACAAATGAGATGTTGAATCGTTCAATATCAAGTACAAACAATAGAAAACAAAGATGAAGAAGATTAAGAGCAATCACAAATGAATCAAAATAAGAGCAATAAGAATCAATACAACCAATAATAACAAAGCACAATGATATTTCTGTGAATAAACTGCTTACAAACGTCACTTGCAACAATGATAAATGATTAGGGTTTTGCAAGATTACTCTTACAATACAAATTATTAAATCTATATATAGCAGTCTAAGTTTCATAGACGTTTCACTGACAGTGAAACTGTATTGCTGAAACTATAGTTTCGCCTAGTGGTAACAACAGTTTCACCAGGTGAAGTAAAATAGCTGACTACGAGTGAAACTAGTTTCGCTCATAGTTTTGCCGGACCACAAAACTAAGCAAAATAAACAACATATTAAAGTAAAATAACATTAAACTTATTAGAAAGTAATATAAACAAAATCTAATCTAATGTGAGTGCAACCTATACTTGATCTTCAATAGTTTACCAAAAGCATGGACCTTTCACCAACTTGTGAAAGTTGGTGAGTAAACAGAGTTGTAGCGAAAATATGGTCCAGCTTTATGATAAATGGTACATCAGATAAAGCATGTACTCAAAAGTATTCAGAAGAAATCTATCTTCATGAGTTAGCTTCGGAAGACGTTGTCTCTAAAGCTTCAGAAGACTTCATATTGGCTTCGGAGATATTGGTCTTGACTTTAGAAGATGGGTCTTCCTGATGCCAGAGGACAAACTGTTTGGATGTTTTGGATTGCATCAGCCTTATATGAACCCTTACAACTCCCTCGAGGCTGATACTACCAAAACATTTGAATACATCAGATATTGATAGTCCTTATTATGATAATGACCATGCCTTTCTTCATTAGCTAGTCAGGATGATTCAGACTCTCAAAATGTCTTCTCATCTCAAAGAGATCAAACAGAGTTACTTGCCATATGTAAATATCTTCAACTCCTTGATCTTTGATGACATGCCATCTTTCTGGATTAGTAGAGTAAGTCCAGGACACGATGGGTCTTCCTGATGCTAGAGAACCTACTTAGATTGGAGTTGGTTGAGCTGCCTCTTGTTGCACATTCTCAGGATGTTCTGACTCATCTTAAGGTTAGTAGATGGATGCCTCTTTCTTTTTCTTCTTTGAATTTGGTTTAGAAGCCACCCTTTTCTCCTCTTTGAACTTTTTAACTGAGTAGATTGGCTTGCAGTGCCTTTTTAATCATATTTGTTTTTCTTAGTTGGGTCTTCCTCTCTCACATGTTCAAATTAAGAGGGAACAGAACCCTGGTGGGGATCAGAAGTAGAAGCTTGCTGAGACTCAGCAGAGGTCCAGGTTGTCTTTTCTCAAAGGTTCAACCTTAACCTCCACTTTTGAGGGACCTAACTTGGTGGGGAATGTAAGTCAACAAGTTATCCTCTTTTGAACTTCTGCTTGATCATCCTAATATGCTCATCCATAGTAGATAGAGACATAGGGCCAAGTCTCCTTCATGAGAACCCATACAACTTTAAGAAGCTCATCATCCTCTGCCTATAAGTAGATTTCTTCATGCTCTTTGGATGATGGCTCTTTTCTTTGCAACCTCTTCTCTTATCTTTCTCTTGTTGTCTTTCTATCTTTGAGTACTTCAAGTTCAAACTGATTAAGATACTTAAACTCTATGTACTCGAAGGAAAAAGGAAGAAGTACATCTACCTGATATAGGCATGTGACACTCAGGTAGTTGATCATATTGATCCTATCAGTTTCTTTGTCTACCTAAGGTTCTTGTGGAGCCACAGCCTCTTGTTCAGGACTTTCTTGAACTGGTGAAAGGGTAGGAGCATGTTTGTAAAGCCTTTTCAGTATCTTTTCTTCCTTTATTTGAAAAAAGAAATCTTGCATCCTCTGCGTCCTTCCTTTCTCTTAACATTTCCATGTCAGCCAGTTCAATCAGTTCCTCTAAGGGGAGGGACATGATATTATCATTATCATAGTTCCTAGTCTGTAAATAGTTTATCATGACTGCCCTTAGCTCATCATCCTAAGTATTTGGCATAGGGGCAACCTTAATTGCAGCTTCTATAAAGCCAAGAGACTTAGTAGAGAAACTTTCTCCCCTTAGCTTCCTTTTCCTCTCTCTCCTCTCCTCCTCAATCTCCTCAAAAGTTATTTTCCTTTTCCCTTTGTCACTCACAAACCTTTGTGTCTCATCAAGGAATGGACTTCTGAAGCAGTTATAGATATGACAGGGCTCTCAGGTTCATCACTGGGCCTTTAGTAAAGGTTTTCTCTCTAAAGCTAATCTTAGGGTCTGCCTCAACATCCAGTTGACCAATGACATTTCCTGATTACCTCATCTCCTTATAAGGCTAAACTCTTCAGTAATCGTATCTTGAATCCTTTAAGCCAACTTGTTAGTTTGTCTAGATTGGCTTGGATTGACAAGTAGCATGTTGACAAGGTCAACACCTTCATAGTAGTTCAAGGTCTGAAAATTGAAAACTTCTTGCTGCCCTAGAACTCTTTGAAGAATGAGGGATCTTTTGTTGGCATTATACATCCACCCTATGATGTAATTTAAAGTTCCTTGAGTAGAGATGCCACAGCCCTTGGAATGCCTTCCTTAAAAGACTCTGAATGAAGGAGTCTATAGATTCCACATCATGTGAACTTGAGGAAGTTGCTGAGTATGGATAATTGCGAGTGAAGATGGTGAGTCCTCAAAGTCCATGCTCTGTGAAGAACTCCCAGGTTTTGTAATTGTAATGGCTTTCTCCCCATTTTTGGTAGTATCACCCTCTTGCATAGGTGAGCTAGGAGTTAGTTCAATCACATTCATAGGTTCTTGTGTTCCTGGTTGAGCGCTTCTTAAAGGTCTCCCAGCTAGTTTCTCCTTGACATAAGAAATCTCAAGTTGCCAATCATTGACCCTATTTTATAGGGTAGTCACCTAAGATTCCAAGTGACTAACCTTAGAGACTAGGTAGATGCATGTTTTTGATAGTTTTGCACCTTTAGTCTCAAATTACCCTGTTTTTCATCAGAAGATTCATTGGGGGATGAGATAATTGGACCAAAGTCCTCAGTCTCACCACCAACATGATGTTCTTGGCTACTGGTTTTCCTCTGCTCACTGATTACTTCAGATGGAGTATCAGTGAGCTGAGTTGTCATGGTTGAGGTCTTAATGATGTGATCACTTGTAGAAGTGAGAGCCTCTTCCATATGGTCTTCCTGAGTAGAGTAAGGAACATCCACCTTATTAGTGGGTAGATAATGTGGGTTAGACAAGGGAGAACCAGGAGCACTCATCTTTCTTTGTGTGGCGGAAGAGAAAAGAGACTCATGATACTCACTGAATCCCAAGTCTTCATGATCATAGAAATCAAGGCTAGGATTCGTTGGTTTAGATCTAAAGGTTGTTCACTGAAGTGTTGAGATTCTGAGTGAAGGCTAAAGGCTGTAGGGCTAGTGAGCTCATCAAACTGAGTATGAGGAACCTCAACATTGATTCTTGAAAAGATGGGAGTGGTTTGCTCCTTAGGGGAGGTGGGAGTGGTTTGCTCCTCAGGGGAGGTGGGAGCTCCAGTATCCACTTCCTCCTATGTGAGTAGTAGTATAGGGGCCTGCACAGACTGAATAGCTCGTGTAGGGGTTTGTTTGGATTTTCTTTTGTAGGTAAGGGTGATTTGTGGCTGTTTTGGTGGTTGAGAGGTTGAAGGTGTGGGTTCAACACAAGCTTGTGTTGCTAGGTTGTCACCTTGAGCAATGAGCTCTAACATTTTAGGACCAAGGTTGTTTCTACTGAAGAAAAGCCAACAACTGGCTTCCTCAAAATCTTAAAGATGTCGGGCTTCATTTGTCCCAATTTATGAACATTATTTTTTCCCTTAACTGTGATCCCAGTTCATAGTTGAGAATGTGTTGAACATATCTAGGAAACATATAATACTCTAGTGACTCCAAGTTAGCAAGCAAATTTGTATTAATAAACTGAGAGTACTTGAACTTGACCCCCTAAACCATTCCATGCACTATAAAGGAGAGATATTCAGGAATCTGGTCCTATTCCCCATGCTTGTTGGACAAGCTGTGGATGATCACATGAAGTAAGTACTTCCACTGGGATAAGACCTTCCCTTTCCCGAAGATCTTTACAGAGAAATCCCCTCATAGCCTATCTATTGAAAGGATTGGTTGAAAGCTTCTTTAGGATAGGACAACTCACCTTCCTAATCATCTAGCTGAAGATGGGTGTTTATAATGGTTGGGGTGATGAAGATTGTCCTCCCCTGCATTGTAGGATGACCTCTTGATAGGTCCTCCAAAAATAAAGCAAATGATCCACATAAAGAACTGGATCAATAGTAAGGTAAGTGGAGTAGTTTGATAGAGCCAAAAATCGACAAACCTTTGAGAAATGTGGATCTTTCTCAGAGTTTAACAGAGCAACTTGATTTTCTTGCCTGTGTAACTGCATGGAAAGGTTTGGGCCATTTTTGCGGTTGAGGTTGGCCATTTGAGAAAGCTTAGAAGTGAAGGAAATGAAGAACAAATGCGGTTTTTAAAGAGAAGTTGGGAATTTAGGTCTGAGAGAAGATGAAGATGATAAAGAAAGAGGGGGATCCGTTAGGTTTGTATATGAAATGGATTTTAGAAAAAGTGAATGAAAGATGATGAACTTTGAAATCTGAATTTCGATCCCACCTCTAAAGCAGTTTTTAGAGAGAAGTTTGGGAATTGAGGTCTAAGAGAAGATGAAGATGATAAAGAAAGAGGGGGAACTGTTAGGTTTGTATATGAAATGGTTTCAAACAAAGTTAATGAAAGAGGATGAACTTTGAAATCTGAATGTCGATCCCACCTCTGAAAAAGTAGTTTGCTTTTTGCTCAAAAAGGTAGTTTTCTTGGAATTCGAAAATCTTCTGAAGGTAACTTGTCTTTGAAAGTTTTAATGACAAAGAATCCGAAGCTAAAATAACTTTGGAAGATATTTTTGAAAATTTTGCTTCAGAAGAAAATTACGACAATTGTCCTTGAAAACATTCAAGTACTTAAAAGAAATGTTAAGCTTCGGAGGATATTTTAGAAATTTCTTCCAAAGGTTACCTGATCAATGACAATATCAATGATGTCACACATTCCTTGGATCAAGTCTCTCTTGATAAGTGTGCTGATGTGGTGGGTGAAATATCTATGCCAGATCTAAATTTCTCTAATTTTGATCTTTCACAACAACTTGCTATGATCCCTCAGCTAAGGATCCACAAGTCCCAGCCCACCACAAACATCATTGGAGATGTTGTCACAGGGGTAAAAACAAGAGGACAAACCCATGAATCAAATGTTTGTCTTCACTCTTGTTTCTTATCCTAGATAGAGCCAAAGAAAGTTGATGAGGCTCTGAAGGATGGAAGTTGGGTTGAAGCTATGCAAGAGGAGCTGCTTCAATTCAAAAGATAGAAAGTTTGGAACCTTTGTCCTCTTCCTCATAGGAAGACTACCATTGGAACTAAATGGGTGTTTAGGAACAAGAAGGATGATAGATGATTCATCATCAAGAACAAAGCTAGACAAGTTGTTCAAGGATATACACAAGAACAAGGAGTTGACTACACAGATGTCTTTGCTCCTGTAGCAAGACTGGAAGCTGTTAGGATATTCCTGGAATTTGCTGCATCCAAGAACTTCAAGGTCTTTCAACTTGATAGGAAGTGTGCTTTTCTCTATGGAGTGATTGATGAAGAGGTGTATGTCAAACAACCACCTGGTTTTGTAGATCCTGATCATCCTAATTATGTCTACAAGCTTAACAAAGCACTTTATGGGCTGCATCAGGCACCCACGAAGTGGTATGAGACATTATCTTAGTATTTTTGGAAGCATGGATACAGGAGAGGTATTATAGATGGAACTCTCTTCATCAAAGGACAGGGAAATGACATATTGCTAGTTCAAGTATATGTGGATGACATCATCTTTGATTCAACTAATCCAAAGCTCTGCAAAGACTTTGAGAAGCTATTGAAGGACAGATTTGAAATGAGTGCCATGTGGGAAATCAATTTCTTCTGGGAATTCAAGTGAAGCAAGTTGAAGATGGCATCTTCATTAGTCAGTAAAACTATGTTCAAGACATACTCAAGAGGTTTAACATGACTGATTGTAAGATTACTAAGACACCCATAGCTAGAAACCACTCCTTTGGACCTAATCTTGAGGGAGAGTGTGTAGATAAACACTTATATAGGGCTATGATTGGGTCTTTCATGTATCTTACTGCTAGCAGGCCTGATATTATGTTTGCCACTTGCATCTGTGCAAGATATCAAGCCAACCCTAAGATGTCTCATCTTATCACTGTCAAAAGGATTCTAAGATACCTTAAGGGTGCTTCAACACATAGATTATAGTATTCTAAGAATCTTGACTTCAATCTGTATGCTTACACAAATAGTGATTATGGTGGTTGCAACATGACTGCAACGTCTACATCTGGGGGATGTTAGTTTCTTGGTGGAAGGGTTGTCTCATGGTAATGCAAGAAACAATCCTGTGTCTTTGCATCAACTGCTGAAGCTGAATACATTGCTGCTGCAAGCTGCTGTGCTCAAGTGCTTTGGATTCAGAATCAGATGCTGGACTATGGGTTCAACTTCAAGAAGACTCCCATTCACATAGACAACAATAGTGCTATCTCAATGACATAGAATCCTATGCAACACTCATGGAGAAAACACATCAACATCAAGTATCATTTAATAAGAGATTATTATGAAAAGGGATTAATTAAACTAGTCAAAGTTCACACAGATGAACAATATGCTGATCTGTTAACAAAGGCTTTTGATGAACAGAGATTAAATATCTTGTATCAGCTATTGGATGATCTACTTTGAGTAGGTTTTTCTAAAAACTAATTCTTATTATTTCTTAAAACATGTGTGTCCTAAGTTGTGTACTTCATCACTTTCATAAGCTCTTGTTTTCTTTGGATGAAAATCTTTTTGAAGACTTTCCTTAGATTTATAAAAATTTTGACCCTTCGGAACTAATTTTTAACTTCGGAAGAAATTTAAGCTCTTAAAACAAATAACTGCCCAAGTATTTTACCTTCGAAGAAATTTCTAAAATATCTTCCGAAGCTTAAAATTTTCTTTGGCACTTATATGTTTTCAAGGATATTTTTCTTCGAAGCAAATTAACTCTCGAAAGTTTTGTTCTTAAACAAAACTTTCAAATCTTGATTTTCTTCCAAGTCAAAATCTTCACAACTCTTAGGAAAATCTTACGAAGTCATTTTAGCTTCGGAAGCTTTTTCATTTAAAACTTCCGAAGATAATTTAACTTCGGAAGCTTTTTGACTTCCAAGAAAACTACTTTTTGAGCAAAAGTAAACTACTTTTTCAGAGGTGGAACCGACATCCGGATTTCAAAGTTTATCCTCTTTAATTAAACTTTATCTGAAATCCTTTTCACATATAAACCCAAAAGTTTCCCCCTCTTTCTATCATCTGCTTCTTCCTCCAAACCTAAAACCCTAAAATTTCTCTCTGAAATTACTTTCTTTCATCTTTCTTCATCCTTAAGCTTCTCAAAATGGCCAACCCTCTTCATAGAAATGACCCGAACTTTACCATGCAGTTACACAGGCAACATAATCAGGTTGCTCTGTGAAGCCCTGAGAAAGATCCTCATTTTTCAGAGGTGTGTTGTTTCTTGGCTTTGTCAAACTACTTCACCTCCCTAACCATTGATCCTCTACTCTATGAGGATCATCGGCTAGAATTATGGAAGACCTGCCAAAAGGTCGTAATGGATGGGGAGTAGGCACTATGGCCACAGTGTAGGGGAGAACAGTCTTCATCACTCCGGCAATCATCAACATGCATCCTCAGCTAGATGATGAAGAAGGTGAGGTGTTCTTCCCAAAAGAAGCTATCAAGCATTCTTTTGAGCAGATGAGGTATGAGGAAGATTACTCTATCAAGACCTTTAGGAAAGGGAAGGTCTTATCCAAGTGGATATTCCTCCTCCATGTGGTTATCCACAACATATCAAACAAGCATGGTGGATGGGACTAGATTCCCAAAGATCTCTCCTTCATTATCCATGGAATGATTCAGGGGGTAAAGTTTAGGTATTCTCAATTTTTTATACTAATTTAATTGCAAACCTAGACTCCTTAGAATATTACATGTTCCTTAGATATGTCCGGTACATTCTTAACTGTGAACTTGGCTCACAGTTAAGGGGAATAGGTAACATTCTTAAACTAGGAAAGATGAGGCTCAACATCTTTAAAATATTAAGAAAGCCCACTGTTGGGTTCTCTGGTGTAGAAACAATTCTGGTCCCAAAAATGTTAGAGCTCATTGCTTAAGGTGACAACCTAGCAGCACCAGCTATTGTTGAACCCACACCTGCTACATCCCTACCTCCTCCACAGCCACAAATCACCCTCACCTACCAAAGAAAATCCAAACGAACCCCTACTCAGGCTATTCAGTCTATGCAGGTCCATATACACTCACCCATACAGGAGGAAGTGGACACTGGAGCTCCCACTTCTCTTGAGGAGCAAACCACTCCCATCTCTTCAAGGATCAGTGTTGAGGTTCCTCATTCTCAGCCTAATGAGTTCACTAGCACAATGCCTTAAGCCATCACTCTGAGTCTCAACCTCAAGTGATCAACCTTCAGGGGACAGTTACGATCCCCAGCCTTTAGATCTCAACCAACCAATCCCCAACGTTGATTTCTACACTGATGAAGATCTAGGTTTTAGTGAGTACCATGATTCTCTCTTCTTTTCCCCTACTCAAAGAGAGATGAGTGCTTCTGAGGCTCCTATTTCTAGCCCCCATCAGTCACCTACTACTGAGGTGGACACTTCTGAACCAATTCCGGATGTCCATATGGAAGAGGCTCTCACTTTTGAAAGTGATTACATCATTAAGACCTCAACCATGGCAACTCAGCCCACTGATATCTCAACTAAGATTGCCAGTGAGCAGAAAAAATCCAGCAGCCAAGAACCTGAAGCTGGTGGTGAAAGTGAGGACTTTGGTCCAATTATCTCATTCCCTAATGATTCTTCTGATGAAGATGAGGGGGATTTGAGACTAAAGGTGCAGAACTGCCTAAAACATACACCTATTTAGTCTCCAAGGTTAGTCACCTTGGATCTCGAGTGACTACCTTACAGATAGGGTCAATGATCAGCACCTTGAGATTTCATATCTTAAGGAAAAACTAGCTAGGAGACCTTTTAGAAGAGCTCAATCAGGAACACAAGAACCTATGGATGTGATTGACCTAACTCCTGCCTCACCTATGCAAGTGGGTGATGCTACCAAAAAGGGGGAGAAAGTCATTACAGCTACAGAACCTGGGAGTTCTTTCAAAGAGAATGGACATTGAGGACTCACCATCCTCACTAGCAATTGTGCATTCTCAGCAACCTCCTCAAATTCACATTGATATGGACTACATAGACTCCTTCATACAGACTCTGTTTGAGGATGGGATACCAAGGGCTATGTCATCTCCACCATCTTCAAAACACATCATTGGGTGGAGGTATGACAACAACAGGAAAGCGCTAATCATCATTAGAGTTCAAGGGTAGCAGGAGATCTTAAACTTTCAGACCTTGAACTTCTATGAAGGTCTGGATTTAGTCAACATGCCACTTGTCAATCCAAGCCAATCAAGACAAGCTGACAAGTGGGCCCAAAGAATCCAAGACAGGATCATTGCAGAGTTTAGCCTTAGAAGAAGACTATGGCAATTAGGCAATGTAATGGTCAACTGGATGTTGAGGCAGACCCTAAGATTAGCTTCATAGTGGAAACCTTGACTGAAGGCCCAGTGACGGAACTTGAGAGTCCTGTCTTATCACCAACAACTGCTGCAGAGATCAATTCCTTTTTTGAGACACCTGCTGGTGAAGGTGCTTCTCAACCTCTCTCTGGCTAGAGCTTGGAAGCTACATCAAGCAATGAAGGACAAAGCTCTCTCCACCCTGAGTCATAAAGGTCTATGAGTGACAATGGAAAAAAGAAAAATCACTTCTGAGGAGATTGAGGAGGAGAAGAGAGAGGAAAAGGAAGCTGAGGGGAGAAAGTTCCTCTTTTGGGTCTGCAAAACTCATGGAGACTGCAATCAGGGATGCCCCCAGACCAGATACTCGGAATGATGAGTTAAGGGCAGTCTGGATTTACTACCTACAGACAAGGAACTATGACATAGACAATGTCATGTCTCTTCCCTTAGAAGAACTCAATGAATTGGTTGACGTGGAAAGGTCAGGGAGAAGAAAGAGGAAGAAGATGCAGACCTACTAGTACAATCAAAGAAGACAGAAGAAAGAAAAGATTATACAAGCATGTGCCTACTCTCTCCCTAGTTAAGAAAGCCCTGCATATGAGGATGTGGTTCAACAAGAACCTCAGGTAGATAAAGAAGAAAAAAGGATCAAGATGATCAACTACCTAAGTGCCATAAGCCTCTATCAGGCAGAAGCACTTCTTCCCTTATCCTTTGACTATATTGAGTTTGAGTATCTTAAACAACTTGAACTTGAGATAGTCAAGGAGAGAAAGACAACCAAAAGAAAGCTAAGGGAAAAAGTTGCTAAGTTAAGACCCATCATCCACAAAAGCATGAAGACATCTGCTGACAGGTAGAGGATGATGAGCTTCTTGAAGCTGTATGGATTCTCCGAAAGGAGACTTGGCCCCATGTGTCTATCCACTATTGGATGAGCACATAAGGGTGATCAAGCAGAAGATAAAAAGTGGAGAGCTGGTTGAATTACATTCCCCTCCAATTCAAGCCCCTCCTGAAGTGGAGGTTAAGGTTAAACAACCAGAGACATCACAACCTGGACCTCCTGCTGAATCCCAGCAAGCTACATCTTCTGATCCAAACAGGTTCAGACTCACTCTCAATCTGAACCTGTGAGAGTAGAAGACCCAACTGAGAAAGACAATGAAGATCAATCCAGTACTACAGGTCGGTCTTCTCAGTTAAAAGTTGTAAAGAGAAAGAAAAGGATGGCTTCTAAACCAAAGCCAAAGAAGAAGAAGAAGACTGCATCATTTTTTGAACCTCAAGATGAGTCAGAACATCCAAAGAATGTGCAGCCAGAGGATGCTTCATCATCTCCCATTCCAATAGCTCCTCTTGCATCAAAAAGACCCATCCTGTCCTAGACATACACTACCAATCCAGAAAGGTGGCATGTCATCAAAGATCACGGCACTGAGAATGTCTACACTTGGCAAGACATGTTTCAGTTGCCTCTACATGATCTCTTTGACATCAGAAGATACTTTGATAGTCTGAAGGATCCTGATCATCATATGAAGAAAGGGCTGTTATCATCCGGATGAGGATTGTTGATATCTGAAGTCTTCAAGAGTTTTGGTAGCATCAGCCTAAGAGGAGTTTGTAGAGAATATGCATAAAGGCTGAAGCTACCAAAGTCCTTCTGCATGCATGCTGCAAAAGTACTAAAGAAGAATGCTTCAGAAGTTTCACACATGCAACAGAAATATTCTAAGTGTGAAATCTTCTGAAGCCAAGACCAATATCTTCTGAAGCCAAAGATGAAGTCTGCCGAAGCTTCAAAGACAAAGTCTTCCGAAGCTCCACACTTGAAGATAGATTTCTTTGGAAGACTTTTAAATACATACTTTATCTGATGTACTTTTCCATAAAGCTGGACCCCTTTTCCGCTGCAACTCTATAAAGTCACCAACTTACATGAGTTGGTGAAAAGGTCCATGCTTTTGGTAACTGTACATTAAGGTCTTGAGGCTGTAAACTTTCTACTTCATGTACTTTATCCTTTTTGTAATAGATAAGGATGTGAGCTATGGCATGTCATAGTCATAAAGTCAAAAAGGCAATCTGCCTTTTTGACTCTATAATTGATTTTGTTTTGAGTCTAGTCAATTGTATCCAACTGGCTTTTATAGTATGGCCGGCTGTAGGATGTAGTATAAGTATCTCATCTTCTTGTAACTTTATCTTAATGCTTTGTAACACTTGTAATAGAACATTGAGAAAGCAATATACTGCAATCTTGAAAACCATCTCAGTGTGTATCTTGTTCTTGTGTTCTGTCTCTTAATTACTTGTGTTCTTAGTGTCTTCACTTGTGGTTAATCCAGTTCACAGTTTGATTAAGTTTAGTTATTCTCCTCTTTGTGTTGTGTTGTATTTGACCACCCTTTAACGGTCCTGCAAACTAGAAATTTAAAGACACAATCAACACATATTTTTGTATTTTGAATAGAGATGGATTTAAACCTATTAGAGTACTTCTAACCAATTTTACTTCTTGGACAACACAGGTTCAAATCTATTTTGTCATTTCTCGTACAATTCATTATGGAATCATACAGGTATATTAGAATCATTTGGGACACTTTAATAAACTAGTTTGATGCGAGATTCTTGTTTTGACTGAGAGTCAATAGCAATTTTAGGAAATCATACTAGATCTACAAGATGCACATAGATATTTTGACGTTCAAGACTGCAGCTCACGATGATTGTCAGTATACTTGTCCTCTTAAATCCATACACATATTTTTGACACACATTGGTGATGCGTTAAGGTTTAATTATTTCAACAAGCATTGTGGATCCCATGCTTATATGGTAATTAACATTCCTCAGTAGAGTTTTGAGCGGTCTACGGGTATATTTCAAGAAGAAACTATTCTAAGAGCTTTCAAAGAGATGCCAAGCCTCAGGTCAGTGCCATCGCACAATAGAGAGGCGCAAACAACAATGAATTCTAGAATATTTAGGTTATGCTTATCCTCAGGTTAGTGCCACCACACATCAGAGAGGCACACAACCTATCTTCTTGTTAGAGCATTTCTTTTTTTTGTGCACATAACACACCAACAACATAAGTTATTAGATTGATTGAATTTTGCATTTTTCAATGTACTTTGCTCATTCTTTATGATCGTCCGCAGCATTTGTGGCATTTATTTTGCTCTTCACCCCTTATTGGAACTGTGTTGATTATGTTAGCCAGGGATAAGATGGAAACCCACAGCAAGTTGAACAACTTGGTTTGATTTTTAAACCACCAATGAGGTCTACTTATCTATTGTGTTGAATCTACCAACACATCATATAATGAACTAGCAGCCTCTAGGTCTACTTTCTCTATGATACCTTGGTAGCATGCTAGTTTTACTATCATTTTTCCTTTTATTTTGCTTAGACTTTTTAGACTTAAACTTTGAATTTTGCATCTTAATCAGTTAAACTTTTGAAGTTCCAAATAATCTCTTCCCTGTGAACTATCATTTTCCATAAACGTTGAATAAGTGTCACAGATTTGATTACTTTCCTTTTAGCTAAGCTGTCCTTCTCCCTCGTTATTATTATTTTTTTAAGTAATTAAATAAAGCAGCTAATTAATACTAGTCTAACCTATTCTCCCACTAAAATTCTAAAACCAAAAATATTTTTGTGTTTTGGATTTTAATAAACAGGAATAAAATAAATTAAATTAAATTAAAATAAAGATTAACGAAGGTTGGAATACGCTTTTTCTTCCTCCGAAATCACATCACTTTTCTTTTTCACGCCATTAACCTCTAATAGATATAAAACCTCGGTTTATCAAATGCCTTTGTCTAGAGTTCGACGCATTGAAAATCCATATTTATTTTAACCACATCGATTAATTGCTTTTCAAACAGTCACATATAAAGTGATACTTAATACCGATATTTTAGTTTTAGGATGTTGGACTGGATTTTTGTTACGGCTATAGCAACAGAATTATCAACATAGATAGGAGTGTTAGAAAATTTCAAACTGTAGTCGCACATTTTTTGTTGAATCCAGATGATTTCTGAACAGCAACTTGCAGCAGCAACATATTTAGTTTCACATGTAGACAGAGCAACGAAGGTCTTCTTCTTACACTGCCAGGTGACTAACCGTCTACCAAAAAACTGACATCCTACTGATGTTGACTTGTAATTCATTTTGTAACCGCCATAATCCGAGTCACTATAAGCTGTAAGCTCAAAATAATCGTCTTGAGGATACCACAACCCGAGTGTTGGAGTACCCTTTAGATAACGGAAAATTCGTTAACACCTATGAGATGGTTGACTTTCGGTTCGCCTGATATCTGGAACAAAGACATGTCACATACATGATATCAGGACGAGACACTGTGAGATACATAAGGGAGCCAATTATTCCTCTATGCATTATAGCATCAACCAGATCACAATTTTTTGTCGGTGCCACATCGTGGTTTGTGGCAAGTGTGTAGAGATTAATGAAGAGGCTGATGCAACCTAAACATCTTTAGTCTCTCCTGCATGCTGCACAAGTGCATTGAAGTGGAATGCTTCGGAAGTTTCACATGTGCAACAGAATACTCTAAGTGTGAAATCTTCCGAAGCCAAGACCAACATCTTCCGAAGCCAAAGATGAAGTCTTCCGAAGCCTCAGAGACAAAGTCTTCCGAAGCTTCAAGTTCATGAAGACAGATTTCTTCTGAAGACTTTTAACATATGCTTTATCTGATGTACTGTTCCACAAAGCTGGACACCTTTCCGCTGTAACTCTACAAGTCACCAACTAACATGGTTTGGTGAAAAGGTCCATGCTTTTGGTAACAGTACATTGAGGTCTTGAGTCTGTATACTTTCTACTTTATGTACTTTATCCTTTTTGTAATATAAAAGGATGTGAGCTATGGCATGTCATAGTCACAGTCAAAAGGCAATCTGCCTTTTGACTCTACAATTGATTTTGTTGTGTCTAGTCAATTGTATCCAGCTAGCTTTCAAAGTATAGCCAGCTGTAGGATGTAGTATAAGTATCTGTTGTTCTTGTATCTTTTATTTATGCTTTGTAACACTTGTAATAGAACATAGAGAAAGCAATATACTGCATTCTTGAAAACCATATACTTGTGTTCTTTGTGTTCTGTCTCTTTCATTACTTGTGTTCTTAGTGTCTTATCTTGGTTAATCCAGTTTACTGTTTGAATAAGTTTTGGTTAATCTCCTCTTTGTGTTGTTGTGTTGTAACTCACACCCTTCAACGATCCTACATTTGGTATCAAAGCTTTCAGGATCTTGATATAAGATCTCACCATCTTAAGATCCCTCACACACATAAATACCAAACTTTTCAAATGGCAGCCATTTCCAAAACCGATATGGAAACTGGAACCATGAACAAGTCCCCACTGATCACTCTTGATGAGTTTGACACCTGGTGTTTAAGAATGGAAGGTTTCATCAGGTCTCTTGATTC
This sequence comes from Flaveria trinervia, assembly GCA_025506515.1. Classification (NCBI taxonomy): domain Eukaryota; kingdom Viridiplantae; phylum Streptophyta; class Magnoliopsida; order Asterales; family Asteraceae; genus Flaveria; species Flaveria trinervia. Next base: position 54,750,753 of record CM046449.1, on the reverse strand, counting down.
AAGAATGTGGGAGTCTATTAAGAATGGACCTTTCAAACCTAGCACACCCTCTGCTACTGGTGCTGGTATGATCCCCAAGGATGTGGCTAACTACTCTGATGAAGATAGGAAGAGAGTAGAGATACAGGAAAGCCATGACAGCTCTTCAAACTGCCCTTCCAAACTCTGTATACAGAGGTTTCAAGAAGTGCAAAACAGCTAAACAGCTGTGGGATGCACTGAAACTGATGTATGAGGGTTCTTCTGAAGCCAAGGAGAACAAGAAGGATCTCCTGAAGCAGCAGTTTGAAAACTTCACCTTCAAAATAGGTGAGACCATGACTCAGCAATACTTCAGGTATGTTAGATTGTGGATCCCTAGTGGATGGAGGAGTTGCTCTTGAGAATAGAGACATTGTAAGGAAGTTCATGTCCTCACTTCCTAGGCAATGGACACACTACTGTGTGGTGATCAAGAGAACTGAAAATCTCAAAACTCTCACTCTGACAGAGTTATATGGGATTCTCAGTGGTACCAGATGGAGATGAACATGCAGGGTTCATCTGGAAACTCCAACAATGTGGTTGAAAGGGATAGCATAGAACCCAAACATCATCTTATATGCTACCCTGACAACTCACCCAAGGGTCCTTTCATCACCTTCCCAGAGACACCAAGGGAGAACTACACTCAAGGAAGCCCATTCCAAGAGACAAGCTCTTCTCAAGCATTTGTGTCTTCTGATGAAAGCAGTGGCAACTCTCTTTTCACTCTTGAAGACTTGGACTGTATCCATCCAGATGATCTGGAGTACATGAAATAGTCCAGCAGATGGCTCTTCTCACTCACAGAGCCAAGAAGTTCTACAAGAGGACTGGAAGAAAGTTTCCAAGCAATGCAACCGGTGGAAAGTTTGGACTGGACAAAGGCAAAGTCAAGTGTTACAACTGTAACTTGATGGGCCACTTTGCCAGAGAGTGTAAGGCACCTAGAACCAATGGTGGCCAAACACAATCCAGACCAAACTACACTGACAAAGCTCTTCATAATGAGAAGTCAAAGCAGCAAGCTGTTTTGCTGTTGAAGAAGGAGGCTTTGACTGGAGCTTTCAGGTGGAAGATGCTTCTCCCAATCAAGCACTGATGGCAGATCATGATGAAGCCAAGGTATTGGAACATCTCTGTACTCTTGAATGCATTGCTAAAGTTAATAGGTACAGGTCCTATAACTTGGAATTGAGATCTGATATTGAGTCCTTAAACATTTTAAAATCTAATTTTAAAAGTCTGAAAATGATTATAAGCTGAAAATAGAGGACTTAGAGAAAACCATTTCAGTTCTAAAACATGAACACGCAGATTTTAGAACTCAAATTCAAGATCTCATAACCAAGCTAACTGAGTGCTAGGCCTTGTGATCAGCAAAGCCAGGGCAGAAAAGAATGTTCTTGAAGAGAGACCTTCAAGAACATGATATCCTCATCCCTGCACAACAAAGTGTGCTATCAAAACAGATAGGGACTGGGATCAATGAGATAGCTCCTCCACACACAAACTTGTCTGTAAGACCCCCTAGGTGTGGAACTTATGAAGATGAGCTTCCATCATAGATCCTATGAGTGAGAGGATGAAGAAGAGATAGTGAAGAATCCCTCTACAAAGTGAAGAGGAGGATTCCAAGAAGGGCCACTATCCTTCTGAGGAGAAAGTGAAGACTGTGATGACCAAGTCCATGAGAAAGAACTTGATCAGAAAGAGCGAAAGAAAGGCAAGGAAGGCTCAAGAGATCAAGGCTGCTTTTGACTCTAAGCAGAAACAAGTTTTTATTTCTGCAGGGTTTAAAGTGGTAGGGACTGAAGACATCAACCAAAACTCTTTTGCTAAGAGTTCTGGTTCTTGTTCAACTCATCTCAGTAGCAAGAAGAAGACTGATTGTGTGTACCACTGCTGCACAGCCTGGACCATCAAACTCCAGCACAGTCCTCAGCCCAAAAGGACTGTCTCAACATCTGTAAAGATGAAGGTGGAGAAGGGATGTGACCAAAACATTCTTATTCTCAAGAAAAGGCTCTTGTGAAGAAGAAGATGAATTATGTTATGTGTGACAGCACTACTCACATTGCAAAGGATGTCCCTTCAATCCTAAAGGTACTGTCCACATGGCCAAAACAAAGGCTTCAAAGAGTTCCAAGAAGATTCAGGCTCAGAAGGAAAACCAGTTTCCTTCGGAAGTCTCAACTCTAAAAAGAAGGGAAATGGAAAATTACCTTCGGAAGAAATATTGGTCTCGGAAGAAAGGAATTCTTCCGAAGCACTGAAATCTACTGCAATGTCTGCAGAATCTTCCGAAGTATCAGTCATCAAAACTTCCAAAGTTTTGAAGGTCAAGTCCAAGACTCCAAAGGTGGTGTGGATGTCTAAGAAAGACCAAGTGACTGAGATTTCTCCATCTACAACAGCTCAAGATCCTCTTAGTACAACCAAGGATCTATCACTGATGAATTACCTTCTGTAAATAAGCCCAAGACAAGCAAGGATTGGGTTTCCAGATGTAACTAATCTTCTCTTTTGTACAGGACAGCTGAAGAAAAATAGAAATGTTTGGATCATAGACAGTGGCTGCTCCAGGCACATGACTGGTAATAGGTCACTTCTCCAAACATTGAAAGGATTGATGGAGGACCTGTTGCTTTTGGAGGAGATGAAGGTGGTTACATTTTAGGAAGGGGCAAGGTACAAATGGTAAGCTCAGCATTGAAAAGGTAAACTTTGTTAAGGAGCTTGGATACAATCTTCTGAGTGTATCTCAATTTTGTGATCAGAGTCATAACATGCTCTTTACTGAGCATGAGTGCATTGTTCTTAAGCCTGGTGTGGTCATTCCTCATGAGCATATCCTGCTTAGAGCCCCCAGGAAAGGAACATGTATAAGATGGACTTGCAAGAAACCTCTCCCTCCGGAGATTTCATGCTTTCTATCTAAAGCCAATAGGGATGAATCTTTCCTATGGCATAAAAGAATGTGCCATGTAAACTTTAAGAACATGACTAAATTGTTAAGCATGATCTGGTAACTAATGCCAAAGAAAGAGTTTACAAGTGATGATCACTGTGTTGCATGCCTGAAAGGGAAGCAACATAAGGTATCTCATAAGCCTAAGGAAATGAACTCCATAACTACACCCCTACACTTGTTACATATGGATCTCTTTTGCCCCACCATGTAATGAGTTTAGGAAGGACCTCATACTGTCTTGATCACAATGATTTTACAAGATTCACTTGGTCTTTTTCCTTAGAACTAAGGATGAGACTCCTGAGATTTTGAAGAATTTCATCTTAAAGATTGAGAATCAGTCTGATCACAAGGTCAAAATCATAAGATGTGATCAAGGAACAGAATTCAAGAATCAAACCTTTATACATTTTGTGATGATAAGGGTATTGCAAGACATTTAGTGCTCCCAGGACTCCTCAGCAAAATGGTGTTGCTGAGAGGAGAAACAGGACACTGATTGAAGCTGCAAGAACCATGCTGTCTGACTCTAAATGCCCCATCACCTTCTGGGCAGAGGCAGTCAACACTGCCTCCTATGTGCAGAATAGAGTTTTAGTAGTTAAGACTTATGGGAAGACTCCTTATGAACTTTGGCACAAGAGAAAACCTTTCATTGGTTTTCTCAGGCCATTTGGATGTCCTTGCACCATCTTGAATACCAAGATCAAATTGCCAAGTTTGCTGAGAAATCAGATGATGGACACTTTATTGGATACTCTTCCCAAGCTAAGGCTTATAGAGTGTACAATGTTAGAACTAGAATAGTTGAGGACCAGCCAATGTGACCTTCAATGAACACACACCATGTGTTGCTGGTTCTGGTCCAGACTGGCTATTTGATCTTGATTTGGTTACCAACTGTTTTAATAAATCTTATGAGAATGTTTCAGGATATGCAGAAAATTTAAATACAGGTGATCCGACCCCAGATTTGAGCTAGGAAGACCTTCAAGTCATACTCTTCAGCTCCAGTTGGAACTACTTCTACAAATGAGGTTTCTATCAGCACAACAATGACAAATTCAGCTGATACATCTGGTATGCCTTCAAATTCCAGCTCAGAGGCTCTACACCAGATAAGAACACCTCAATGTAGAAGGCACAATGGTGATGGTGACAGTGACCAAGGATTTCTTGATGCCACTAACCACACCATAGATGAGAACATCAATGATGTGACACACTGCTTGGATCAAGTTTCACTTGAAAGTGTGCTGATGTGGTGGGAGAAACATCTATGCCAGATCTAAACTTTTCTAATTTAGATCTTTCTCAACAACTTGCTGTGATTCCTCACTTAGGATCCACAAGTCTCATCCTACCACAAAATCATTGGAGATGTTTCCTCCGGGTAAAGACAAGAGACAAATCCATGAAGAAAATGTTGTCTTCACTCTTGTTTTTTATCCCAGATAGAGCCAAAGAAAGTTTAGGAGGCTCTAAAGGATGGAAGTTGGGTTGAATCTATGCAACAAGAGCTGCTTATTCAAAAGACAGAAAGTTTGGAACCTTTGTCCTCTTCCTTCTGGGAGACTACAATAGGAACCAAATGGGTTTTTTAGAACAAGAAGGAGGATAGAGGCATTATCATCAAAACAAAGCTAGATGGTTGTTCAAGATACATAGAAGAAGAAGGATTGACTACACTGATGTCTTTGCTTCCAGTGGCAAGATTAGAGTTGTTAGGAATTTCCTGGCATTTGCTACATCCAACTTCAAGGTCTTTCAACTTGATGTGAATGTGCCTTCTTATATGGAGTGATAGATGAGAGGTTTATGTCAAACAGCCACCTGGTTTTGTAGATCCTGATCATCCTGATTATGTCTGCAAGCTTGACAAAGCTCTCTATGGTTGCATCAGGCACCCAGGAAGTGGTATGAGACACTGTCTGAGTATCTCTGTAAACATGGATACATGAGAGGTACTATAGATGGAACTCTCTTCATCAAAGGACAAGGAAAAGACATATTGCTAGTTCAAGTATATTGGATGACATCATCTTTTGTTCAACTAATCCAAAGCTCTGCAAGACTTTGAGAAGCTGATGAAGACAGATTTGAAATGAGACATGGGGGACTCATTTCTTTCTGGGAATTCAAGTGAAGCAAGTTGAAGATGGCATCTTCATAAGTCAGTCAAAGTATGTTCAAGACATACTCAAAAGGTTCAATATGACTGACTGTAAGATTGCTAAGACACCCATAGCCAGAAACCCTCCCTTGGTCCTGATCTTGAGGGGGAGTGTGTAGATGAAACTTATACATGGCTATGATTGGGTCTCTTATGTATCTTACTGCTAGTAGGCCTGATATCATGTTTGCTACATGCATCTGTGCAAGATATCAAGCCAACCCTAAGATGTCTCATCTTATCACTGTCAAAGGATTCTAGATACCTCAAAGGTGCATCAACACTTGGTCTATGGTATCCCAAATTCTGACTTCAATCTGTATGCTTATACAGATAGTGATTATGGTGGTTGCAATATACTGCAAAGTCTACATCTGGGGGATCAATTTCTTGTGCAAGGTTGTCTCATGGCATGCAAGAAACAATCCTGTGTCTTTGCATCAATTGCTGAAGCTGAATACATTGCTGCCGCTAGCTATTGTGCTCAGTGCTTTGGATTCAGAATCAAATGCTAGACATGGGTTAATTTCAAGGAGACTCCAATCCACATAGATAACACAGTGCTATCTCAATTACAGAGAACCCTGTGCAGCACTCAAGGACAAAGCACATCAATATCAGGCATCATCTAATATAGATAATTATGAAAAAGGATTAATTAAACTAGTCAAGGTTCACACAGATGAACAATATGCTGATTTGTTTACAAAAGGCTTTTGATACAAAGATTTAATATCTAATATCATTTATTGGGATGATCACCTTGAGTATATTTTCTTAAATCTAATCTTATTATTTCTTAAAAAAATGTGTGTTCTAAGTTGTCTATCTATTCATAAGCTCATGTTTTTTCTCGTGGATTGAAAGACTTTCCTTAGATTAATTGATGATTTTATATACTTCGGAAGTTATGCATTTTACTTCGGAAGAAAATCACACCTTCAAATATTTAACTGTCTAAGAAATTTACCTTTGAAAAATTTCAATTTTATCTTCCGAAGCTTAAATAGTTATCTTAGACACTTACTTATTTTCAAGGACCTTTTCCTTCCGAAGCAATAATTAACTCTCGGAAGCTTTGTTGATCTCTATACAAAGCACTCAATCTTAATTTTTCCTTCCGAAGCAAATCATCAATACTCTCAGGAAATTCTTCCGAAGTCATTTTAGCTTCGGAAGCTTTTTCATTAAAACTTCCGAAGATAATTTACCTTCGGAGGTTGTTGATTTCAAGAAAACTACTTTTTGAGCAAAAAGTAAACTACTTTTTCGAGGTGGACCGACATCTGATTTCAAAGTTTATCCTCTTTCATTAACTTTATCTGAAATCCCTCTCTCTCATATAAACCCAACGGTTTTTCCCCTCTTCTATCATCTGCTCTTCCTACAACCTAACCCCAAATATTCTCCCTGAAATTCTTTCTTTCTTCTTTCTTCTTTTCTTCTCAAGCTACCTCACAATGGCTAACCTTGCTCACAGAAATGTACAACTTTATGCCATGCACAGACACGACACACAATCAAGTTGCTCTGTTATGCTCTGAGAAAGATCCTCATTTCTCACAGGTTTGTCGTTTCTTGTATCTGTCCCACTACTTCACCTCCCTAACCATTGATCCTCCCCTCTATGAGGATCAGTTGCTTGAATTCTGGAAGACCTGCCAAGAGGTCTTATGGACGGGGAGAAGGCACTGTTTGCCACGTGCAGGGGAGAACAATCTTCATCACTCCAACCATCATCAACCGATCTCTTCAGGGATGATGAGAAGGTGATGTTCTTCCCAGGAAGCTGAAATCAATTTCTTTGAGCAATGGCTATGAGGGAGATTTCTCTGTAAAGACCTTCAGGAAAGGAAGGTCTCATCCAAATGGAGATTCCTGCTCCATGTGGTCATTCACAGCTTATCAACAAGCATGGTGATGGGACCAGATTTCTGAAGATCTCTCCTTCATAGTCCATGGAATGGTTCAAGGGGTCAAATTCAGGTACTCTCAATTTGTTTATACAAATTTGCTTGCTAATTTAGACTCCTTAGAGTACTACATGTTTCCTAGATATGTCCAGTACATTCTTAACTGTGAACTGGGCTCACAGTTAAGGGAATAGGTAACACTCTTAAATTGGACATATGAAGCCCGATCTTTAAAACATTGAGAAGTCCACTGTTGGATTCTCTGGGGTAGAAACAGCCCTACTCCCAAAAATGTTAGAGCTCATTGCTCAGGTGACAACCTAGCAGCACAAGCTAGTGTTGAACCCACACTGCTGCTTTCCAACCACCTACACAGCCTCAAATATCCATCACCTACCAAAGAAAATCCAAACGAACCCCTGCTCAGACTATTCAGTCTGAGGAGGCCCCCATATACTCCCAATACTGGAAGAAGTGGGTACTGAGCTCCCATTTCTCCTGAGGAGCAGACCACTCCCATCTTTTCTAGAATCATTGCTGAGGTTCCTCATGCTCAGCCTGATGAGTTCATTAGCCCTACTGCTTTAAGCTATCACTCTGAGTCTCAACACTCAAGTGATCAACCTTCAGGGGACAGTTACCATCCACGGCCTATAGATCTCACCACCAATTCCAACCTTGACTTCTATACTGATGAAGATCTAGGTTTCAGTGAGTATAATGAGTCTCTCTTATTTTCCCCTACTCAAAGAGGCTGAATACTCCTGAGTCTCCTATATCTATCCCACATCAGTCACCCATAACTAAGGTGGACACTCCTAACCCTGTTCAGGATGTCCATATGGAAGAGGCTCTCACTTCTGCAAGTGATTACATCATTAAGACCTCAACCATGCAACTTAGCCTACTGACATCTCAACTGAGACTACCAGTAAGTAAAGGAAATCCAGTAGCCAAGAACTCAGAACTGGTCATGAGAGAAAGGACTCTGGTCAAATCTCTCCTCCCTATCCATCCCTAGTGATTCTTTTGATGAAGATGAGGGGGATCTGAGACTAAAGTGCAACAACTATCCAAAACATGCACCTATTTAGTCTCAAAGGTCAATCACCTTGAATCTTAGGTGACTACCTTAAACATAGGATCAATGATCAGCAACTTGAGATTTCATATCTTAAGGAAAAACTAGCTGGGAGACCCTTAAGGAGAGCTCACCAGGAACACAAGAACCTGTGGATGTGATTGATCTATCCTCCAGCTCACCTACGCAAGTGGTGATGCTACCAAAAGGGGAGAAAGTCTTTACAGCCACAGAACCTGGGAGTTCCTGTAAGAAATGGACATTGAGGACTCACCATCCTCACTTGCAACTGTGCATTCTCAGCAACCTCCTCTAGATCACATTGATGTGGACTACACAGACTCCTTCATACAGAGTCTGTTTGAGGATGGGATACCAAGAGCCATGTCACCTTCATATCCTTTATCACATCATTGGATGGAGGTATGACAACAACTGGAAGGCTCTCATCATCATAAGAGTTCAAGGACAACAAGAAGTTTTAATTTTCAGACCTTGAACTACTATGAAGGTATGGATCTAGTCAACATGCCATTGTCAACCCAAGCCAATCAAGACAAGCTGACAGAATGGCTAGAAGAATCCAAGATAGGATCATTGCAGAGTTCAGCCTAAGAAGGAGACTAAGGCAATCAGGCAATGTCATCGGTCAACTGGATGTTGAGGCAGACCCTAAGATTGCTTCATAGGGAAACCTTGACTGAAGGCCCAGTGACAGAACCTGAGAGCCCTGTCTCATCATCTCCAACTGCTGCAGAGATCCATATTCCTTCTGAGACACCTGCTGGTGAAGGTGCTTCTCAACCTCTCTGGCCTGAGCTCAGATGCTGCAATGAGCAATGAAGGCCAAAGCCCTCTCCACCCTGAGTCACAAAGGTCTGTGAGTGACAAAGGGAAAAGAAAAATGACATCTGAGGAGATTGAGGAGGAGGAGAAAGAGAGAGGAAAAGGAGGCTAAGGGAGAAGGTTCCTCTACTGAGTCTCCAAGACTCATGGAGTCTGCAATCAGGGCTGCCCCCAGACCAGATACTCAGAATGATGAGTTAAGGCAGTCAGGATTAACTCTCTGCAGACTAGGAACTATGACATAGATAATATCATTTCTCTCCCCTTGGATGAATTGAATGAGCTGCTTGATCTGGAAAGGTCAGAGAGAAGAAGAGCAGAAGATGCAGAACTCCTAGTACTATCAAAGAAGAAAGAAAAAGAAAAAGACTGTACAGAGGTATGCCTACCCTCTTACCAGTTCAAGAAAGCCCTAAACAAGAGGATGTGGTTCAACAAGAACCTCAGGTAGATAAGGAAGAAGACAGAATCAAGATGATTAACTACCTGAGTGCCACAGGTCTCTATCAGGCAGATGCACTCCTTCCCTTACCTTATGACTATGTTGAGTTTGAGTATTTAAAACACCTTGAGCTTGAGCTAGTCAAGGAAAGAAGACAACAAAGAGGAAGATGAGGGAAGAAGCTGCAAAGTCAAGAGCCATCATCCAAAAGAGCATGAAGAAGTCTGCTGATAGGCAGAGGATGATGAGCTTCTTGAAGCTGTATGGATTCTCCGAAGGAGACTCGGACCGATGTCTCTATCCACCATGGATGAGCATATCAGGGTAATCAAGCAGAAGATCAAGATGGAGTGCTCACTGACTTACATCCACTCCAAGTCAGGCCCCACCTGAAGTGGAGGTTAAGGTTGAACAAACAGACACAACACAACCCGGACCTCCTGCTAATGCTCAACAAGCTTCATTTTCTGATCCACAGCAGGTCAAGCTCCCTGTCCTTCTGAGCCTGAGAGAGAGGAAGTCCCAACTGAGAGAGACAGTAAATATCAATCTGGTGCTGCAGGCCAGTCTTCTCAGTTAAAACTTGGAAAGAGAAGGAAGAGGATGGCTTCTAAACCAAAGTCTAAGAAGAAGAAGACCTACATCCTCTTCTGAACCTCAGGATGAATCAAAACACCTGAGGATGTGCAGCCAGAGGATGCTCAACCAACTCCAACTTTTTGTAGCTCCTCTTAGCATCAGGAAGACCCATCTTGTCTTGGACATACACCACAAATCCAGAAAGATGGCATGTTATTAGAGATCAAGGCATTGAAGACATTTATACATGGCAAGATATGTTTCAGTTGCCTGCATGATCTCTTTGACATGACAAGACACTTTGACAGCCTGAAGGATCCTGATCAACTTATGAAGAAGGAATGGTGATCATCCTAATGAGGACTATTAATATCTGAAGTTCTCTAAGTGTTTTGGTAGTATCAGCCTAGGGGAAGTTTGTAGAGATTAATGAAGAGGCTGATGCAACCTAAACATCTTTAGTCTCTCTTTCATACTGCACAAGTGCATTGAAGTGGAATGCTTCGGAAGTTTCACATGTGCAACAGAATACTTTAAGTGTGAAATCTTCTGAAGCCAAGACCAACATCTTCCGAAGCCAAAGATGAAGTCTTCCGAAGCTTCAGTTCATGAAGACAGATTTCTTCCGAAGACTTTTAACATATGCTTTATCTGATGTACTGTTCCATAAAGCTGGACACCTTTCCGCTGCAACTCTACAAGTCACCAACTAACATGGTTTGGTGAAAAGGTCCATGATTTTGGTAACTGTACATTGAGGTCTTGAGTCTGTATACTTTCTACTTTATGTACTTTATCATTTTTTAATAGAAAAGGATGTGAGCTATGCATGTCATAGTCACAAGTCAAAAGGAAATCTGCCTTTTGACTCTACATTGATTTTGTTTGTGTCTAGTCAATTGTATGTAGCTGGCTTTCAAAGTATGCCAGCTGTAGGATGTAGTATAAGTATCTCATGTTCTTGTATCTTTTATTTATGCTTTGTAACACTTGTATAGAACATAGAGAAGCAATATACTGCATTCTTGAAAACCATATACTTGTGTTCTTTGTGTTCTGTCTCTTTCATTACTTGTGTTCTTAGTGTCTTATCTTGGTTAATCCAGTTACTGTTTGATTAAAGTTTGGTTAATCTCCTCTTTGTGTTGTTGTGTTGTAACTCACACCCTTCAACGATCCTGCAAAGTGGAGTTCCAGCAGCTGAAGCATTCTCCATGTCAAACTGACTAAGGATGTCCCCTACATATTTAGTTTGATACAGAAGATTCTTTTGGTGTCTGATCCACCTGTAATCCTAGGAAGAACTTCATCTCCCCTATTGCACTCATCTTAAATTCTGCTTTCATGACAGATTAAAGTTCTTTACATAACTCTTTGTTTTTGGAATCGAAGATTGTATCATCAACATAAATCTGTACCAGCAGTAAGTCGCCTTCCTTTCTTTGATGAACAGTGTACAGTCAATAAATGCTCTGCGAAAATCATGTTTCACCAGATGAGTTGAGAGTTTCTCATACCGTGCTCTCGGGGCTTGATGAGCCCGTACAGAGCCTTATCAAGCTTGTAAACTTTGCTAATGATAAGGATCCTTAAATCCTTCAGGTTGACTGACATACACTGTCTCACGGATTTCACCATGAAGGAACGCACTCTTGACATCTAGTTGATAAACTTTGATCTTCATGTAAGATTTATAGGCTAGGAAGCTACGGATTGCTTCCATTCTAGCCATAGGTGCAAACACTTCATTGTAATCTTCGACTGTTTAAATCCTTGAACACAAGTCGAGCCTTGTTTCTGATTATGACCCCTTGGTCATCTTTCTTGCACTTCAAGACCCATTTGGTGCCAATTACCTTAGCACCTTTTGGTTATTCCACCAGTGTCCATACTCCTAGCTTCTTGATTAAAGGAGTTCTTCTTGCATGGGACTAACCATGCCTCATCATTTAAGGCTTCACTTATACATTTTTGCTCAAATTGAGACACAAAACATTGATAAGCACCGTCGTGAAGATAGCCTTTTTCCATGACTGAGGCATAATCAACTGAGTACAACTGATTTCGTGTCTGTACTCCCAATTGTACATCCCCTATGACATTGTCCATAGGATGATATACATTTAGTCGAGATCCGAGAGTGGCGGGAACAACTACTTCCCGGTCCAGATTTTGAATTCTCGGTTCAGTAGCTGTAGTCGTTGGAGTGTGAGGTTCCGAAGTGTCAAAAGCATCAACATCTGATGCTTGTGTACTATCAGTAGCAGGAACATATTCCTCCTGATCCACCTGATCATTCTCCACTTCTTCATCATCAGAGGAGGAGTCACTTACCTCAAGTGCTCCCCCTAAAGGACGAGAAGATTCACCTTGTGAAACTGATGTTGTCGAGTCTAGTGACGGTGTGTTTAAGACATCATACGTCAATTTGGTCGATAACTCATCATCAGGAAGGGAGCGACGGATGTTGAAGGACTTAAAAAATCCATCATAGTCGAAGAAGAATGCGGGTCCCTTTCCAACAAGGGGGTGGTGTATCTTTGAGCGTCAATGTTGCACCACACTTCTACTTGACCTGTTGAGTTATTATAAACTCTCTTGTTCGGTATATTGTATCCTAGAAATATCCCTTCATCAGCCTTCTCACTAAACTTCCTGATTGAGTTTTTTTCAGTAGCGTACATGATGCGCCGAATGGTTCGAGATACTCCAGATTAGGTTTACGTCGCTGGAGCAACTCACATGTTTTACCATGACGTTTGACCACCAAGACTCGATTGAGGGTGTCACATGCATTGGCAACTGGCTTGTTCCAAAATTGGATGGGCGGTTTCGAGTCGGCTAGCATCGTTCTTGCTGTCTCAATCAAGCTCTCGTTCTTCCGTTCAGCAACACCGTTCATTTGTGGAGTGTAAGCAGATGTGAACTGGTGTACAATTCCTTTTTCTTTGTAGAATTCCTCCATCCACTGGTTCTTGAACTTCGTGCCGTTGTCTGAGCGAATTTGTTGCACTTTCAGCTTGTAGAGAGATTCCAATGTAGTCACTAGCTATTTGAACGATTAAAATGTCTCTAATTGGGATTTCAGAAACATTACCCAAGAGAATCTTGAGTAGTCATCAGTGACTACAAAATAGTACAAATCACTTGGTGCTGATAGGACCAAACAGATCCATGTGTAGAAGTTCAAGAGGCAGGTCAATGTAATTTACTTTCTTTGCCTTGTGAGACTTCTTGTTCTGTTTACCTTTCTTACACGCTACACAAAAATCCAGAAGTTGAAAAAATTCTTGACATTTACTCCATTCACTAAATCATTCTGGATCAGATAATTCATCTTCCATGGATTTATGTGTCCAATTCTCCTATGCCAGGAGATTGAGTCTCTCTCTATTGCCTTTGACAAGAAGCATTGGACTTGATGATCGGTTGTGGAGCTTTTGATAGATCCAAGACATATAACTCATTATATCTTGAAGCTGCCATTAAGATTTGGTCCTCCGAGATAATGTAATCCTTCTTCAATACATAGCACTTCTTGTTGTCAAAAACAATTTTGAATCCTTTGTCACATATCTGGGATACTGAAAGAAAGTTATTCTATAGTTGTTGAACATAGTTGACCTTATCAAACTTTACTTTCTGGTTTCCCACTTTGCCTTGTGCGGTGATGTATCCTCCTTTATTTCTAGCAAATGATACATGCCCCTTGAATTTGTTTGACATTTAAAAGGAGACACAAGTTCCCGGTCATGTGCCTAGACGCCCCACTATCAATAATCCAGGTATTTGTGATAGCACTGTAATGGACACCCTGCACATTCGAGGAAATGATCAGTTTAGGTTTGGGACCCAAGCCTTAACTGGCTTGGGTGACCCACAGGAATCACACATCATAAACTCAACCCACTATCCATTTGAGGGTGAGGGCATATCATTCTTCTTATTATTCTCATTATTAGATAATGGACTTGACTTTTATTTCCATAAGCTAGTTTTGTGTAAGGCATGTTTGTGATAAACAAACGACTAGCTTACAGTTTGAAATTTAGGTTCATTAATTCTTTTTGGTGGAGTAATGGAACTCCTTTTCGAAGAACTTGGTTTAGCATCATAAAGTTTAATTTTCTTTCTAGGAGTCTGATAATAAGGATAATTAGAAGAAATATGTCCTCTCTTTCCATAACTGTAGCATGACCTCCCTTCTACATGTTGGGGAAACTGTTTATGTGGGGTTGAGTGTGATACAGGTGCAGCATGAGTTTGGTTGGGTTTAGTCACTTCTCGTTTAGATGTTTCTGCTTCTTTAACAAATTTAATTGTTTGAACATTTTTAACATCTTTAACCTTTAGTTTTTGGACTTTGACGTGTAGCACGGGTTTGGTTAACTGGTTTTGTCATTTTGCGTTGATAGGATCTCGCATCTAGTTTGATCGATTCGAATGATTTCAGCAGCGGAATAGAGTACCAACTAGCACAATTCGAGCAAGAATACCAAAGATATAGCAATGAACAGAATTAGTTATGAGAGAGAAAGTTCTGCAAAAGGAATATTTCATTCAATCACACGCTTTGGCATGGCTTTCGCAAAATTACAATTTTGGTCATTCTTCCTTATATAAGGAAAGATGACGTAGGCTGATGTCACTTGATAGTGACATCTAACCGTTATTTAACAAACTACTGAAACACTAAAACTACTGAAGATGTCAAGCAGCTGACATCTTCTTACAAGAAGCTAAGTGTTTACTTATTACAAAACTACTTATAAGAAACTACTGAAACTACAACGACTGAAGAACAAGTTCTTCAGTCGTTTTACAAAACTACTGAAAGTAAAAACATAAAAAACTACTGATAAACACAACTACTGAAGAAGTACTCTTCAGCTGTTGTGACAAACTACTGAAACTTCAGCACTTGGTCTTCAGACTTGAACTTCAGACGTTTCATCAGCTGATGACTTCGGTAAATGTCATCAGCTGATGTCTTTAGTCTTTGTCTTCAGACTTTGTACATCAGTTGTTGATCTTCAGCACTTGTGGACTCTTCAGCTGTTGAACTTCAGTACTTTAGTCTTCAGCTTCAGCACTTGTGTTCTTCAGCTGTTGAGCTTCAGCACTTTAGTCTTCAGCTTCAGCACTTGTGTTCTTCAGCTGTTGAGCTTCAGCACTTTAGTCTTCAGCTGTTGAAGTCTTCAGTACTTGATCTTTAGTTGTTGAAGTCTTCAGCACGTGTCGAACTGCTGATGAAGCATTCATCAGTTGTTGTGATATCATGTGGGACTTAGAGGTTTTCTGATCTTGGCTCATTGGTTCTTTTGGTCCAACATGCGTTCAGAAGAAGACATGTGTGAACCTGACTTTACATTAACCTTTTCAAATTTATCATCCAAATTTACAATAGGCATCTTTCCTTTTGATTCCACATTAGACTCCTTCTGTTTAGTGATAGAGTTCACTGGTTTACCCGCGGAATCAGGATCACTAACCAAAGGAGTGGACACCATATGATTCTTTACTGGGTTGTTATTTACAGGTCTACATTTTGTATTTAACATGATCTGATGTAGTGGTGGAACTACTTTGTAACCCAACCCCTCCCCATTATTTCGTTCTTTCACTAAGTGTTGAACTATGTGAGAAGAACTGGTCCAACTATGCAGTTTTTATTTTAATGAATTGACTTCGACTTCTAAAATTGCTTTTTTCTTTCTTTGTTTCTTCCAAAGAATTTAAATAAAACTTTATATCATTAGCTTGATTAAAAGCAACAACCACATTTTCCCTTAGTTGTTTACCTAAAAGTTCTATTTTTTCTTTATAACTGCACTCATTTTTTTTTAAAATACGATTAGCTTCTGTGCACAATTGTAAATCATTTACTAAGCTATCAATGTGGTCTAATAACCTAGCAAATTTCCTATCTATACTTTCTCTAAATTTGTTACATTTAATACAAGCATGATTTTCAAAAAGTTAGTCTTTCGTACTTACCTGTGAAGAATCAGTTGATCAACCATCAATGCAGAGTTTGACTCTTCGACTGCTGGAGATTCTGAACATGTCATTATGAGTTCTTCTTCAATCAGGTGATTGACCACATTCACAGCTTCTTCATTATCTGACATTATTTGTTCAACTGTGATTTCACCTTCACTCACAGAGCCATCATCCAATCCCTCGACACAGGCAATGTTTGATTCACCCGGAGACACAAAACTGAAGGTCCAATCCTGTCCTTCGTCACCTTGAGCAGTCAAGGCCTTTGTCTCTTTGCTTGACGAGGTAGTTCCACTCCTGTCTTTGTCCTGACGGTTGAAGGTTGAGAACGGATTTCCGTTACCTGTTTTCTTGGGCTTTACACATTCACGTTTGAAATGCCCCTTTTCACCACAGTTAAAACAGGTAACTTTGGTTTTGTCGAAACCAAAGGTTGTCTCTTTTGTGGCTACCAAGTTCTGTTCTGTCTTTTTCACAAACTTTTTCGCCCTTCTGACAGCACTAGCCAAAGCACACATTATATTCGTTCTCTCTAGTTCATTTTCGTCCACCTGCTCGTAATCTTTATCTCAAGATGGCAATTTCTGATCTTCCCTGCAACTAGTCCATCATAGGAATGGACAACAACTACTAGAAGATCCATATGCTCCTTTGCTACTTCCATAGTGATATTACCGAGATTCTCAGTCTTTAACTTTATAGTGTTGGCTTCAGGCACTATATATTGGGTACTAGATGACCCTGATGTGTCTGGTCCTGAAGCAGTGGTTTGGGAAGGAGCTGCTAAACTAGACACAAAGGCAGTTTGAAGTGGTGCTCCTAAACTGGTTGGAGTGGGAGATGAGTTATAAAATGAAGGATTCTGGCCGTAGGATCCTTTCTATGACCTATATTTCATCCTTAGTTCATCCTCCCTTAATTTCAGGATGAGTCATTTATGTCTAAATTTGCAAGTATATTGTTCTGTCTTAGGTTAGACACAAACGAGTCCCAATTCTCCGGCAAACCATCGGCAAAGCTTGACACTTTATCTTCCATAGACATTGTGACCCCATGAGTGTGCAGCTCACTCATCAGATGGTAGAATCTGTTGATAATATCATCCAAGCTTTCTTTCCCTATTGAGGAGAAGTTATCAAACTACTTCTTGAGAGCCTTTGTCTTTAATGCCTTTAACATTGCCTTCCCATCATATCTTTTCTCCAAAACCTCCCATAACTTTTTCGCCTGTTTGTTCTCAGAGAACTGATGAAATATCTCTTTTGGTATCGACTGAGTCAACAAGGCATACACCTTCTTTTCAGCATTGTACTTAGCTTTCTGGTTATCTGTCATACCTCCCAAGGTGAGCTTAACACCATCAGCACAGACTGGCATACTATAACCTGTTTCAATGGATTCCCAAAGATTTGGATCGACTACATTTAGATAAATCTTGAACCTCTGTTTCCATTATGGGTAATCATCTAATGCTATAAGTTTAGGTGGTTTATTGTGATTCCCAATTTCATTTTCCGGAAGCAGAAGGTTCTGGATGCGAGAGTCCCTTCCGGCAGTAAACGCGGAGAACTGATCTTCCATGTATTTAAACTTTGAACTATAAAATTAGACTGGTTCACTCGTGCGAATGGACTATAAGATTGGATCACTCGTGCGAATGAGGAGTCCGAATAGTTCAATCGGGCGATTGGAGTCTTGCGATTGAAATGGATGAATGGAATCAAACGACTGGAGTTGTTCAGTCGTGCGGGTGAAGTATGCGACTGAAGTGTGCAAATGAATTCAATCGTGCGGGTGAAGTATGCGACTGAAGTGTGCAAATGAATTCAATCGTGCGGTTGAATTCAGACGTACGTATGGAGTGTGCGATTAGAGACAAGAGAATGGGGTTGTTCGGTCGTACAAATGAGTGAGCGAACATGATTTTTACACCGAAACTAATCAAATCACACGCAAAATCAAGAGCCAAAGCTCTGATACCACTTGTTAGAGGATCGTGTACGTACGAAGTACTAAATAATAATGCGTGAAACCAAATCAAATAGTGCGGAATCCTATTTGATTGGCGATCCAATCAGTGAGAATGCAATCCTGATCAAACTAACGATTAGAGAAACATTAAGAATGAGTAGAACAAGATCAGATGCGAAGTATGAACTTGGAACAGGCTTTCTGGACGCTCTGGACGGCTAGGTTATGAGTATGTGTCAAAACTCTTCAAGTGTTTCGAATTCTTGTGTTTTTCCACGAATTAAGTGGTATTTATAAGTTAGGGTTTTCCAATCGTACGACTGAACCATTAGCATAGTTCAGTCGTGCGACTGAATCATGCTATTGATTCATATGCACGACTGAAGGTTCAGTCATGCGACTGAGTCAATCTTATGTCTCAATCATATTATATTTCATTGAACTCATCATTACATATGTGTAATACATGACATACATTTACATTAAGCTCATAAACTAGGGACATATGTATCAACATTCATCCTCTTTAGTCAAGGGGTCTATGAGAGGAAGCTCATCTTCATAAGTTCCACACCTAGGAGATCTTACAGACAAGATTATGTGTGGAGGAGTTATCTCACTAGATCCCAGTCCCTGCTTATTCTTATAACAAAATTTTGCATGCAAGGATTAGGATATAATGTTCTTGAAGGTCTCTTCTTCAAGAACACATTTTTCTGCCCTGGCTTTGCTGATCACAAGCTCAGCCTGGCATTCAGTCAACTTGGTTATGAGATCTTTGATCTGAGTCCTGTAGTTGGTATGTTAATATTTAAGAACTGAAATGTTTCTCTCTAACTCCTCTATTTTTAACTTATAATCATTTTCAGATCTTTTGAAATCAGATTTTAATATATTTAAGGACTCAAGGTCAGATCTCATCTCTAAGTTGTAAGACCTGTAATCTATTAACTTTAGCAATACATTCAGGTGTACAGAGATCTTCCAATACCTTTGCTTCATCATGGTTAGCCATTAGTGCTTGGTTTGGAGATGCATCTTCCACCTAAAAACTCCAGTCAAACTCCTTTTTCAACAGCAACTGCAGCTTGTTGCTTTGGCTTCTCATTCTGGGTGGTTTTCTCAGTGTAGTTTGGTCTGGTTTGTGCTTGGCTGTCATTTGTCCTTGGTGCCTCTAGCAAAGTGACCCATTTGGTTACAATTGTAACACTTGACTTTGCTTTTATCCAACCCAAACTTTCCACTTGTTTTACTGCTGGGAAACTTCCTTCCTGTTGACTGGGGTTGAGTAAGAGTGATATTCTTACCGTGAATCGAATATGGTAACCAAGTAAATGATTGAGTGGCGGAAACAAACAATCAAAGAACATTCATGCAAGAAAAATACTCATAAATGCTTTTGTATTGATATATGAAAGTTGATAAATTACAGAGAATAATTACAACAAAATTCTCTATCTATCAACCATCACCTCATGTACGAGGTATCTATTCTATTTATAGACAAACAAGATGCCTTTTACAAAATGACTAAACTACCCCTGACTTATTACATCAGAACTAGTCTAAATCTTCATCCGTACCTTTGCTTGTTCATCCGCATTGACAAATGCGGATGAGTTAACTTGATCAGCATTTCTTCACTTGATCAACCGCATTAGTATGTTGGTCATCCGCATTGTTTAAAGCGGATGAACAAATACTTGTGCGCATTTGTTCGGTCATCCACATTTGTCAATGCGGATGAGCAAAGTCTTGTCCGCATTTACTTTGTCTTCCACATAGTCAATGCGGAAGAGTAAGTACTTGTCCGCATCCGTTCTTGGTCTTCCGCATTTTTTCAATGTGGAAGAACAAATACTTGTCAGTATTTGTTTTATGCCTTCTGCATTGACAAATGCGGGAGACAATACTTTATTCTTCTTAGTAGATTCTTCATCCATATTTCTTCTTGGACTTATGGGAATTCAGCAGAACAATCATCAAATCACCCATTGAGTTGGCATGTATGATCCTTTTAAGGGTCCAACACCTGTCCACTTGTAGAACTTCTTGGCTCTATAAGTGAGTAGAGCCATCTGTTGGACTATCTCCATGTACTCCAGGTCATCTGGATGAATACAGTCTAGGTCTTTAAGCAAGAACAGAAAGATGCCAAAATTTTCATTAGAAGACACAAGGCTTGTGAAGAACTTGTCTCTTGAAATGGGCTTCTTTGAGTGTAGCTTTCTCTTGGTGACTCCGGGAAGGTGATGATAAAACCCTTTTATGAGTTTTTACGGTAGCATACAAAGATTATGTTGAGGTTCTATGCTATCCCTTTCAGTCAAATGTAGGGCTGAACTTATTTGATTACAGGAGTTAGTAGATGAACCTTGCATATTCATCTTCATCTAGTATCCACTGAGAATACCATACAACTTAGTCAAAGTGAGTGTCTTAAGGTTCTTAGTCCTCTTCATAATAACACAACAATATGTCCATTGCCTAGGAAGAGAGGACATGAACTTCCTTACAATGTCTCTGTTTTTAGGAGTCACTCTAATATCCACTAGAGTGTCCACAATCTCAATATACCTAAAGTATTATTGAGTCATGGTTTCATATATTTTAAAGGTGAAGTTTTCAAACTGCTACTTCAAGAGATCCTTCTTGTTTTTCTTGGCTTCAGTTGAACCCTCATATATTTTCAATGCATCCCACAGTTGCTTAGCTGTTTTGTATTTCTTGAAACCTTTGTATATAGGGTTTGGAAGAGCAGTCTGAAGGGCAATCATGGCTTTCTGATCAATTTCTACTCTCTTTCTATTTTCATCAGAGTAGTCAGCCACAACCTTTGGAATCATACCACCTCTAGCAGCTGTTGAAGAGGTGCTTGGTATGTAAGGTCCTGAGACAACAGATTCCCACATCCTGGAGTCTTTAGAGTTGATAAAACCTTCCATTCTTTGGCACCAAGTATCAAAGTCTTCAGGAGTGAGCAGTGGGGACTTTGTCATGGTTATAGTTTCCATATCAGCTATAGTGATAGCTGCTATTTGAGATGTTAAGTATTTTGTGTATGTGGGGATCTTTAAGATGGTGAGTGAAAGAAATGATCTGCCCAAGATATATATTAAATTGATGGGGCTAGTGTGATATGATCCAAGTCGGGTCATACCCAATAACAAGCCAAACAAACACCGACCAAATATTTATTTGTTGATTAGATCAAACAAATAAATATCACACCAATTTAGAAACCGGGTTTTCTAAATCATTGCTTTTGCGAATGAACAAGTTTATATATATATATATATATATATATATATTTGTTCATGGGATTATTTGTTCATTTTCTAAATTAGTTTGACAATGACAAATAATAGTGTGTGTGTTAGTGATATAAAATTAAAATGGTTTTTTTACATCATAAGGGTGCAAGAGTGTTTTAGTTTGTTTAAAAATTTGGATCAAAGGGGAGACAAAGGGTGCCCTTTTAGGCCGCCCCTTGTCTTGGTTCCTCCCCCTTTTTGTTTAGTTCCAAGGCCATGCATTACACACACACTTGAACTCTCTTGCTCCTCTCTCTTACACACACACCACACTCTTGAGAACTCTCTCAATCTCTCTCTCTATCTCACGGGTTTGAAGGAGAAAAGAAGCAGAATTTTCAGCTTTCAAAGTGTTTTTGGTTGCTGAAAATTTGGTGTCAAGATTCCTAGCAATCAAAGGTGTTTGTACAAGCTTGGGGTATCACCTCTTGAGGTCTTCTTCCTTGAAGATTCAGCCACGTTTTTCATCTCTTTCACCTCAAGAAATTCGGTTTTTTGAGTAGCTACAAAGGTTGTAGTATCATCATCTCATGTTTATCTTTTGTATGCACTTGTATAATGATCCATGGCATGGAATTCTTTATTAAATGGTTAATAATCATCTTATTAACAAGTTTTAAATATATATATTCCGCTGCGTTTTCATATAAACAAGATTATATGATCTTAGATAAACTTGTTAAAACCCCTACAGTGAGATCTTACTATCAAGAGCCTGGAATGCTCTAATACCAATTGCAGGACCGTTTGAGGGGGTTTAATCACTTACAACACAACACCAATAAGAAGAGATTGATTTCAGAACACTAAAAACACAAGTAATTTTGAGATAACAACAAATAACACAATTGTTTGGTTTTCAAAAATCTTATATATTGCTCTCTAGTTCCTTACAAGTGTTGCAAAACATATTTTTTGGATACAAGGGACCAGATATACTTTATACTATATCCTACAACCGGCCATACTTTGAACGTCAGTTGGATACATGATCTAGACAATAAAGTCAATGTAAAGTCAAAAGATAGATTGCCTTTTGACTAGTGACTATGACATGACATAGCTCACATCCTAATATATTATAAAAAGGATAAAAGTACATAAAGTAGAAAGAAATAGACTCAAGAACTCATTGTATAGTTTACTAAAAGCATGGATCTTTCATCAACTTGTGAAAGTTGGTGAGCCAAACAGAGTTGCAGCGGAAAGATGGTCCAACCTTATGATAAAAGGTACATCAGAAAAAGCATGTATTCAAAAGTCTTCGAAAAAAATCTGTCTTCATGAATTAGTATCGGAAGACTTTGTCTTTAAACTTCGGAAGACTTTGTCTTTAAAGCTTCGGAAGACTTCATATTTGGCTTCAGAAGATATTGGTATTGGCTTCGGAAGATTTCTCACTTAGAATGTTTTCTAATGCAGAATGTGAAACTTCCAAAGCATTCTACTTCAGCACTTTGTGCATGCATGCAGAACAAATAATTTGGATGTTTTGGATTGCATCAGGCTTATATGAAACCTTACAAGTATATAACTAAAGGGTAAAATCAACTTATCACTTAAGCCTATAATAACATTTTGAAAAGATGTTTCTGCTGGCGAGTAATTGTGTTATGTATAAGCAAACTGTGAAACCAACACTGTAATAAATGAAACAAAATGATCAATACTACAATACGATCACGGGTGGAATTACATTGAATGGAGGGGTTAACTATCATTCGTCAGGATAATTTTTTTAATTTCTTACCAGCATATGTATCGTACCCCGGTGAAAATTATGACACCTCTAAAATGTAAATCCTTATATTTACTAATATATTAAGAACTAAAAGCTAAAAACTTATTAAACTTGTAAAGCTCAATTAAAACTTAAACGATTAAAATCTTAAATCATTATAAATTAAAATTAACAAACCCACTCCTAGTTAAAATTAACAAGATCGGGAGCTATGGTTGTCCAAATCGCTTATCGTCTGATTCGGTTTGTATAAAAGCCAAGCACGAGCAAAGGTTCGTTCGGATTGGTTTGGCTCGACTTACTTTATAATTAATCATATATATATATAGACATATACAATTACATTTATAGTTTTTTACATGCAATTCTATTGGTTTACTATACACAAATATACAATTATAAATAACATACCAACTTTATCAACTAATAAAAAATCTAATACGAAACCTAAAAGTAAAGCCCTAAAACTCTAATAAGAGTACCTCTTTGACTCAGAAAATCAACACAATACCTCTTCATCTCCTGCCATCAAACTTGATCGTCTCCTGCTCTCTCGGTCATCGTTTACTATGCTTTGCTCTTCGTCTTATCGATTATTGCCTTAGCCTCATCATTTGCCCAAAACTATCATTCTCTCTATGCAAATTTAAACCGAATGACACACTAAACAATTGAGTGTCAAGATCGCTCACTGATCGTTGCTCGCTTAACGTTCGTTTGAAAAGTGCTTGTTTGATTTTTGGCTCAATTGTACATGAGCAGATTGTATAGGTTCTTATGAACGAGCCAAACATGAGAAAATGTGTGTTTAGTTTGACTCGGTTCTTAAACAATGCTACCAAGAGCAAGTCAATAAGCAGAGAATAACATCAATCACACCACTATAGTCTATACCTCCATGCTAACTTCAAAAGCAGTTGAGTGACGCATAAAAAAGAAAGGGTTAGGCTATATATACCCATCTTTATTATTTGTCATACTCCGCACATTAAAAAAGGGTTTCAAAACATGCCACATTTTAATCTGGAAAAATATTTTAGTTATAGAAAAAAATTTAGTTTTAGAAACAAAAATTTCTTTTTCTTTATATAAGTTTCGAAAACACTTTTTATATAACAAATAAGAACATATATAAAAATAAAAACATATTTAAAATTAAATTCTACAAAATTTAATATAACAATTTCTGATGTAAAAAAATCTTTTAAAATTGTAAAAAGATTTAAATCAACCTAATTCAATTGATTAAATAGTTTTAACCGGTTATTCGATTCGATTATCCAATTAAATATGTTAAACATTTATTATACGGTTTATATGGATAACCGAATCGAGTAAACAAGATCTTGTGTAATCATCAACCAAAGTGAAAATCGAATTTACGATTTCATACGATTTTTACCATAATGGATACAATTTGGCTTTCGGTTATTTTCTAGTTTTTGGCTTTTTTAAAAAACTCGTAACCACTACAAATATAAATAATAAAAGATAAAACATATAAAGACTAAAAGTAATAATAAATATGTAAAACTTAAAAAAATAAGTTTAACATGTTAAGGTTGATATGTTATAAAATAATATAGAAATAAAGATTAACTATTTTAAGGGGATGTATATAGAAAATAATCTAAAGTCAATAAAATAAATAGTATACGCAAGAATAATATATGAAATGCAGAAAACTAAAAACATAATTATAAATTATAAATAAAAGCATTTAATATGACAATTTTCTTTATAATATTCGTTGACGTTGCCAATGGAGCATCAAATAAAAGATGCAAGAGATTAATATAATACAAATTGAAATTAAAAACGAATAAGAGGGGACGTGAACCCAAGATGAGTGACGCATGACATGATGTCAAATGCCCGTTTCAATTATGTTCCTTATATTCAACTAATTTTAATCTACATGTGTCTCGTGGGAAAGTTGCTACTAGCGAAAAAGCAACTGTCCTTTGGCAACTTATACTCTTTCTTTAATGAATCCTATAAAATCCACACACTACACCAACACTTCAAATATTTTATAGGAATCATACTTGAGTGTTAAAAACTTAGAATAATCTGAAATTCAAAAATGTTTTCGGATTGAATAATTTTCGGTTCAATCTAAACATTCAATCAGATATAATTCAGATTTAATAATGATGTATGATTTTGCGTGATTTTTTTGAATCGGAATGAAAAGCGAAGACCAAATATGCAAGAATCCGTATTTCTTGCAGGGATGTGATTAACTATCAAAGACAATTTTCATGTTTAAAATTAAGCATTTTTTACCTTGAATTTCATATGTAACTTCGCAAAATCAAATTTTGATGGCTTACAATAAAACAATATATACCAAAATAAGAAAAAAATTCCACGCTCTACCCAGCTAGGGGCTCGACCCCTGGACCCCGCTACAAGGTGTGATGTTGTTGAACCCTCGCCAAGAGGTTGTTACCCTGTTAGAACTCTTATTGTTTAGGGGTTTCGTTCTTACAAATGTTCTAATAATAAGTATCACAATCTCAAACAAGCATCCACTTTGTAGCTACTAACTAGTTTGATTGATATTATAATCAGATTGATTGACTAGTCAATTAATTTACACAAAAAGATCTAACAACAATTTCAACATGATATCAAACCTTTGTTGGAGTTCGAATATCTTACAAATTCTACTCACTTAGCTCATCTAAAAGGTCCTGCAGCATTGATCACACAACATGAAGCAACCGTGCAATTGTTATCTTTTCAACAAGTCCTAAATATTTGGAAAACTTAAATGGAGTATTTTCTCGTAAATTACATGATGAATGACCCATCGGGGAATGACAACTTTAAATCAAATAGCAAAGGCTATGTTTCTAGGTGAAATACACTTTTCAAAGACACTCAAAATAAAATAAAAATAACGCAGATACATATTTTAATAAACCAAACAAGTTTCTAGGAGAACAACTAAAATGATAAAAGGTGGCATTTTGATAGTTCAAATATCGGTATAAACTAAATCTAATTATAAGTCCCTCTTATAATCTTATTCGAGTAATATAAGCTGAAGCCCATCTAAATACCCAAACTCTTTTTGGGGATCCAATTTTCAGTTTGCTTCTTAAGTTGATTGATTGTGGGTTGGAACACAACTAGCCCAAACCTGTCTTAGGGGTTTTTCTGTTTGGGTGAACCAGTTTAAATTTGGTACTTGGTCACTATGATCACTATGGCTGTAGGAGAGATAAGTTAGGATTGACTCGGGCTTGGGTCGTTTATAAACAATTAGATCTTAGTAGACTCACAAGCCAACATCTTTATTTTTTATTAACAAAACGATGATAATTACAAAAAAGATCCATTTGGTTTGATTATATTACAAGTTAGGTGTCCACATTTTAAACTTGCAAATATTTGAGAGTTGGTTGCAAGTTTATATTCACCCTTAGTGTCTATTTGCCTTTTGTAGTACAAGTACTGAATCTGTAATACCATCAAACCATAAGAATAATTGTGTAACTTTTTCAAAAAATTATAAAAGTAAAAAATAAAATAAAACATATGATATTCAAATAAACGTTAATAGTAAAATTTAGTAATCACTGAATATAAAATAAGGTAAAAACCAAATAAATTTATAAATGAAATAAAAGAAAAAAAAAATAAGTATATATAAATTTAGAAAAAGAGAAGTTTGTACGAGGATTTTTACATTTTTAATCAAGTCTATGTGTCATGAGTAAACAAAAAAATCTAAGTCTTGTGAAAGTCCAATTTAAAAACAAAACCAGGAAATCAAACTATATTCATTATTTTAACTTTTAATTTTATTTTTTTTTTCAATATAATTTTTAATTTGATAAACATATATTCGATTTTATTTATAAGTATTATTATTTTTTATTTTTTACCTTTGTTTTATTTTTAAAGGTATTATTTGACTTTTTTTTTAAACTTTATTTGATTTTTTAATTTTTATTATTTTATAATAAAAATTGCAGAGATAATCTATATGGTTTGATTATATTGAACATTAGTACATAGATATCAAACACTAACGGTGAGAACTAAACTTGCGACAAACTCCCAGGACTAAGTTCGTATTTTAAAACTTTAGGGACCAAACTTACAATATCGTCAAACCACATATTATTTTTGCAATATTCTCAAGGATAATTTTTTTATACATGTTCGTATGTACATAAACAAAGAATAATAATTTTATTTTAATTTTTGAAACAATTATGTAAGATTGGTATTTCAATGACTATAATAATCTTTTTTAGTTTTATACTTTGATTCCTATTAAAATTTTATACTAACCATATGCATATACTTTATTTGAATAATATATGTCATAAGTTTGATTTAGAATTTATATAAATTATAATTAATGTTTAAATTTAAACGCGCTAACGAACGAGTTAAAAAACAAGCCAACGATCTAGGTAACGAGCAAGCCACGAGCCGAGCTGACCATTGCCTGAGTTATGCTTATTTACAAACCAAGCCAAGTTGCCTCACTTGGTTTTTTAGGAGCTGATTTTGAGTGCGTAATTGGATTCTCTGTGACTAATTTGATTAAGTTTTTCTCATGAATATCTCGAATGAAATGATACTTTATGTTGATGTGCTTTGTATTAGAGTGCTTGACTGGATTCTCTGTGATAGAAAATTGCACTCTTGTTGTCTATGTGGATAGGAGTCTTTATGAAGTTGAAACCATAGTCTAAAAACTGATTTTGAATCCATAGCAACTACATACAGAAGTTTGCAACAACAATGTGTGGTTACATCATGTTCCTAGTTTATGTTCTTAATGTAAAAGTCTTTCATTTCTTACATATGTGTAATGTAATTATTCAATGAAATATGATATGCGTTTGATGTTTACTTATCTTTGATTATTTTATATGTATAAACTTTATATATAGGTTTGAGGTTGTTGTATATAGTTCTTAGTCAATGATGATTGAGAAATGTGTTCAACTTAGTCAGGTGACTATTCATGCTAATGGATCATACTCATGGACCATACGCATGAATAAGTCATACTAATGAATCAGTCGCATGACTGAACCAGGATACTGGATCAGTCGTATGATTGAGACATAAGATTCACTCAGTCGCATGATTGATTCTTCAGTCGTGCATATGACTCAATCGCATGAATTAGTCGCACGACTGAACCATGCTAATGGTTCAGTCGTACGAATGGCAGCTGCAAACCTATAAATACCACTTAATTCATAGAAAAACATAACACTTGGAGAGATACTTCGAATATACATAAACCCTAGCCGTCCAGAGCGTCCTAAATAGGCAATCTAACTTCATAGTTCGATCTTAATCAATTCCTACTCATTTTAAACGGTTAGTTCATTGTTATATTGATCGGGTTATCGTTCTCACTGATTGGATTACCAATCAAATAGGATTGCGCACTATTTGATCTCGTTTCACGTGGAATCCGTTAGTACTCCATGCGTACACGATCCTAACAAGTGGTATCAGAGCTTTGGCTCGTGATTTTATGTTGAATTCGATTAGTTTTGGTTTTAAAAACCTACGTTTTAAATCAAAAGAGTCACCACTTTGTTTCAAAAGGTGTTTTCGACATTTGCATGCATTAAACTTAATTTTTTCATTATACGGGAGATTAGGGTTCCTGGGAACTCGTATTTTGTGTCAAAGTGTCAAAATAGTCGATTTTACAAACCTAGTAGCCTTAAGTCACACGATTGGTTCATTCGCACGATTGAACTTAATCGTATACTCCATCCGCACGACTGAACTTAGTCGTATCCCTCATTCGCACGCCTGAACAACTCCAGTCGTTTGATTCCAATCGTCTTGTTCTTACGCACGACTGAATCCAATCGCAAGATTGAATTCATTCGCATCCTTCATTCACACGAGTTAAACTGTCCTGTTCTAAAAGTACCAAGTTTAAGCAATGGAAGACCAGTTTGCTGCATTTACTGCCAGAAAGGATTCTCGCATCTGAAACCTTCTACTTCTGGAGAATGAGATTGGAAATCATAATAAACCGCCAAAACTGTTAACGTTAGATGAATATCCACAGTTTAAACAGTGGTTTGAAATCTATTTAAATGGAGTTAACCCAAATCTTTGGACATCCTTTGAGACTGGTTATACGGTACCAGTCAGTGCTAATGGAGTCAACTTGAATTTGGGAGGAATGAGTGAAGCTCAGAAGATTCTGTTTAATGCTTAAAAGAAAGTATATGCCTTGTTGACTCAGTCAACACCTAAGGACATTTTTCATCAGTTCTATGAGAACAAGCAGGCTAAAAAGTTACGGGAGGCATTGGAGAAGAGATATGATGGAAACGCAACTTTTAAAGCACTTAAGGCTAAAGCTCTCAAAAAGAAATTTGATAATTTCTCTTCGATAGGTAATGAGAGCTTGGATGATATTATTGACAGATTCTATCATTTGATGAGTGAGTTGTAGACTCATGGTGTGACAACATCTATGGAAGATAAAGTTTCAAGCTTTGCTGATAGCTTGCCTGATAAATGGGATTCATTTGTGTCTAATCTATGAGACAAAACGACATTCTTGAGACGTTAGACATATGTGATTTCATCTTGAAGTTAAGGGAGGAAGAACTGCGAATGAAATACAAGTTGAAGAAAGGATCCTATGTTCAGAATCCTTCACTTTACGACTCAGTTCCGACTCCAGCTGTTTCAGGAGCACCGTTACAAACATCATTCGTGTCTAGTTCTTCTGCTCCTCCCCAAAATAGTGCTTCAGCAAACGAAACGTCAGGGTCATCTGGAACCCAATACATAGTTCCTGAGGCAAATACTACAAAGTTGAAGACTGAGAATCTCAGTAATGTCACAGTGGAAGTTGCTAAGGAGCACATGGATCTTCTAGCGACTGTTGTATAATCTTATGATGGTTTAGTTGCCAGTAAGATTGGAAATTGTCATCTTGCAGATGAGGATTACGAGCAAGTTAATGAAAATGATCTAGAAAGAATGGACATAATGTAGGCCTTGGCTAGTACAGTCAGAAGAGCATAGAAGTTTGTCAAAAAGACGGGGCAAAATCTAGTTGCCACTAAAGATACGACTTTTGGTTTTGACAAAACCAAAGGCACATGTTTCAACTGTGGGTGAAAAAGGGCACTTTAAATGTGAATGTGTAAAGCCCTAGAAAACTGGAAATGGAAACCCATTTCCTACATTCAACCGTGAAGACAAATACATGATTGGAACTACTTCTTTAAGTAAAGAGACAAAGGCTCTGTCTGCTCAAGGTGATGAAGGGCAAGACTGGTCCTTTCGATTTGTTTCTCCAGGGGAATCAAATATTGCATTTGTTGATGCATTGAATGATGGATCTGCTAGTGAATGTGAGATCATAGCTGGGCAACCGATGTAATACCGAAGAAGCTATGAATGTTGTAAATCACTTGGTTGAGGAAGAGCTCAGAGCAATAAACTCAGAATCTCTAGTCAACGAAGAGTTTGATATAGCTTTGATGGCTGATTCATCTGATTCCTCACAGGTAAGTTCTAAAGACCAATTATCTGAAAAATATGCTTGTAATGAATGTGACAAATTTAGGGAAAACATTGATCTAAAATTTGAAAGGTTATTAGAACACAATGATAATTTAGTAAACGATTTACAACTCTACACTAAGGCTAATCGTATTTTAAAACAAAATGAGTGCAGTTTCAAAGAAAAAATAGAACTTTTGGGAAAACAACTAAGGGAAACCGAGGTTGTTGCATTAAATCAAGCAAATGACATAAAGTTTTATTTATATTCTATGGAAGAAACGAAAAAGGAAAAAGCAGTTTTAGAAGTCGAAGTTGAATCTTTAAAACAAAAACTGCATAGTTTGGCTAGTTCTTCTCACATAGTTCAAAACTTGGTGAAATAATGAAATAACGGGGAAGGTCTGGGTTATAGAGTAGTTCCGCCACCACATGTAGTCCTTTTGAACACTAAATGTAGACCAATCAATAATAACCCAGTAAAGGATCATGTGTGTCCACTCCTCTGGTTAGTGATCCTAATTCCACGGGCAAACCTATGAAAATATCACTAAAAAGAAGAAGTGCACTTTGAAATCGAAAGAGGAGATGCCAGTTGAAAATTTGGATGATCAAATTAAAAAGGTTAATTTAAGGTCAGGTTCACACACATCGACTACTGAACCCAAAATGACTAATCCAATTAACCATAAACGTGTTACTCATCAAAGTCCAAATAAAATAAAGTTCAATGATGCTCAAAATGTTAAAACTATTAATTTTGTTAAAGCAGGTGAAACTTCTAAAAGAGAAGTGAGACAATCCTACCGGACACATCACACCTCTACCAAACTCAACCCCATTTCAAAATGTTCCTCAATCTGTAAAAGGGAGATTATGCTACAGTTGTGGAAAACAGAACATATCTTTCCTAATTGTCCTTACTATCAGACACCCAAAAAGAAATTGAACTTAATGATGAAAACCAAGTCTTTCTAAAATGAGATTTAATACTCCATCTAAGAGTATTAGTGAACCTAAAGTTCAAACCATAAGCCAGTTGTTTGTTTATCACAAACAAGCCTTACACAAAACTGGCTTATGGAAGATAAAATCAAGTAATATGTCTAATAGTGAGGAAAATAAGAAGAAAGAAATGCCCTCATCCTCTAAAGGACAGTGGGATGAATTCATGATGTGTGATTCCTCTGGGTCACCCAAGCCAGTTAAGGCTTGGGTCCTAAACTTGAACTAATCAATTTCTTTGAATGTGTTGGGTGTCCGCTAAAGCGCTATCACTAATATCTAGATTATTGATAGTGGGGCGTCCAGGCACATGACAGGGAATTCGTCTACCCTTTTTAACGTCAAACAAATTAAAGGGGGACATGTATCATTTGTTGGGAATAAAGGAGGTTACATCACCGCTCAAGGCGAAGTGGGAAACAAGAATGTGAAGTTTGACAAGGTCAGCTATGTTCAACAACTACAGAACAACTTGCTTTCAGTCTCCCAGATCTGCAATAAAGGATTCAAAGTTGTGTTTGACAACAAAGAGTGCTACATGTTGAAGAAGGATTATGTTATCCAAGAGGAAAATGTTCTAATGTCAGCTTCAAGATATAATGATCTGTAAGTCTTGGATCTATCAAAAGCCTCCACAAATGAGATCATTGTGCAATGCTTCTTTTCAAAGGCAATAGAGAGGGATTCAGTCTCCTGGCATAGGAAAATGGGACACATTAATCCTAGGAAGATGAATCATCTGGTACAGAATGATTTAGTGAATGGAGTAACTGTTAAGAATTTCCAGCTTCTGGATTTTTGCGTAGCATGTAAGAAAGGAAAATAGACCAAGAAGTCTCAAAGAAAGTTAATTCTATCGATATTCCTCTCGAGCTTCTACACATGGATCTATTTGGCCGGGTAAGCACAAAGAGTATTGCTGGAGATCAATACTGCCTTGTAGTAACTGATGATTACTTAAGATTTTCTTGGGTGATGTTTCTGAAATCCAAATAAGAGACATTTGAATCATTCAAACATCTAGTAACTACTTTGGAATCACTCTACAAGTTGAAAGTAAGGCAGATTCGATCAGACAATGGAACAGAGTTCAAAAATCAGTGGATGGAGGCATTCTGTAGAGAGAAAGAAATTGTACATCAATTTACATCAGCCTACACTCCACAGATGAATGGGGTTGGAGAAAGAAAGAATCGTAGCTTGATAGAGACAACAAGAAAAATGTTAGCTGACTCTAAACTGGCTATTCAATTTTGGAACGAGTTAGTGGCGAATGCATGCTACACTCTCAATCGAGTGCTAGTGGTCAAATGCCACGATAAAATATGTTGTGAACTGCTCCAGCGACGTAAACCAAACTTGGAGTATCTCGAACCATTTGGTGCACTGTGCATGTTGTTAAAGAAAACTCAAACTGGGAAGTTTAGTGTGAAGGCAAAAGAAGGTATCTTTCTCACATACAGTATACTAGAGAAGAGAGTTTATAACAACTCAACGGGTCAGGTAGAATTGTGGTGCAATGTTGATGTTCAAAGATACACCACCCCCTGCTGGAAAAGGACATTCCTTCTTCTTTGACTATGATGGATTTTTAAGTCCTTCAACCTACCTCCCTCTCATCCTGATAATGAGTTATCTGCTACAATGATGTACGATATTCTGAACACTCCTCCATAAAACTCGACACCATCGGTTCCATTAGACGATTCTTCTACTCCTTCAGGGGGAGAGATTGAAGTAAGTGACTCCTCCTTTGATGATGTACCAGTTGAGACTGAAAATATGGACCAGGAGGACTAGATTCCCACCAATGAAAGTACACAAGCATCAGATCTTGATGCCTCTAACACTTCTGAACCTCATACTCCAACAGCTACAGATACTGAACCTGGAATTCAAAATATGGATCCTGAAGTAATTGTTCCCACCACTCCTAGATCTCGAATTAATGCATCATCCCTTGGAAAACATCATTGGGATGTTTTTTGGGAGTGCAGACACGGAATCAACTATACTCAACTGATTATGCCTCAGTCATGGAAAAGGATATCTTCACTTCATGGTGCTTATCGATGTTTTGTGTCTCCATTTGAGCAAAATATGTATGTGAAGCCTTAAACAATAAGGCATGTGTTCGTGCTATGCAAGAAGAACTCCTACAGTTCAAGAAGTTAGGAGTATGGACCCTTGTGGACAGACCAAAAGGTACTAAGGTGATTGGCACTAAATGGGTGCTGAAGTGTAAGAAAGATGACCAAGGGGTTATAATTAGAAATAAGGCTCGGCTTGTGGTTCACGGGTTTCGACAAGTCGAAGGCATAGACTACATAAAGTGTTTGCACCTGTGGAACGGATGGAAGCAACTCATATCTTTCTAGCCTATGCATCCTACATGAAGATTAAAGTTTATCTGTAAAAAATGCATTCCTTCATGGTGAAATCCATGAAACAGTCTATGTTAGTCAACCCAAGGATTTGAGGATCCTTATCATCGGGATAGAGTTTATAAACTAGACAAGGCTCTTTACGGGCTCCATCAAGCCCCTAGAGCCTGGTATGAGAAACTCTCAACTCATCTAGTGAAATATGGTTTTTGAGGAGGGGTTATTGACTACACGTTATTCATCAAAGAAAAGGATGGTGATTTACTACTGGTACAGATATAGTGGATGATATAATCTTCGGTTCCAAAAATGAAGAATTATGTAAAGAATTCGAATCTGTAATGAAAGTAGAGTTTGAGATGAGTTCCACGGGGGGGATGAAGTTCTTTCTTGGATTACAGGTGGATCAGACACCAAAGGAATATTCCTGCATCAGTCCAAATATGTAGGAGATATCCTTAGTCGATTCAACATGGAGAATGCTACAGCTACGTGAACTCCACTTGCCACAAACCATGATTTGGCACCCGACAAAAATGGTGATCTGGTGGAGGCCACTATGTACAGAGGAATTCAGATCTCTAACGTACCTCACAGCCTCTTGTCCTGATATTATGTACACCACATGTCTCTGTTCCAGATACCAGGCAAAACCAAAGTAAATCATCTCATTAGAGTTAAAAGGATTTTTCGTTATCTGAAGGGTACTCCAACACTCGGGTTGTGGTATCCTCATGATTATGACTTTGAGCTTACAACGTATAGTGACTCGGACTATGGTGGTTGCAAGATGAATTACAAGTCAACATCAGCGGAATGTCAGTTCTTTGGTAAATGGTTAGTCACCTGCCAGTGTAAGAAGTAGACATTAGCTGTTCTGTCAATATGTGAAGCTAAATATGTTGCTGCTGCAAGTTGCTGTTTGCAAATCATTTGGATTCAACAGCAAATGCTCGACTACGGTTTGCAATTTTCTAACACCCCTATCTTTGTTGATAATTTTGCTGCAATTGTTGTCACCAAAATCCAGTCCAACACCCGAAAACAAACACATCGGTATTAAATATCACTTTATAGGTGACTGTTTTGAAAAGCAATTAATCTATTTTGTTAAAATTAATACGGATTTTCAACGCGCCGACCTCTACACAAAAGCATTTGACAGACCTTGGTTTTCATATCCTTTAAAGGTTAGTAGCGTGATAAAGAAGAGTGATATGATTCAAAAAGAAGAAAGTTCTTAGTCTGACAATATTTTCTTAGTTTATTATTTATTTTCTTTTATTATTTTTCGTCTATTAATTTTAAAAACACAAAAAGATTTTCAGTTTTAGAATTTTAGGGGAGAATAGTTTAGTATAGTATTTACTTAGTTGCAGTATTTATTTACTTAAAAAAACGAGGGGGAGGGCAGATTAGCTGAAAGAATGAAATCAAATCTATGATTTTGATTCAAGTTTATGGAAAGTGATAGTACACAGGGAACAAATTTGTTAGGACTTCAAAAGGATTTAAATGCTCAACATGCTAAATTCAAATTACAAGTTTGAGAAGTCTAAGCACAACAAAAGAAAAATGATAGTAAAACTAGTCTGCTACTGAGGTAACATAGAGCAAGTAGACCTAGAGTTTGCTATTTATTATATGATGTGTTAGATATTCAACACAATAGATGAGTAGACTTCATTGATGAATTAAATTCACACTAATTTGTTCAACTTGCTATGGGTTCTCATCTTATCCCTGGTTAACACAATCAACGCATTTCTAATAAGGGGTGACAAGAAAAATAAATGCCATAAATGTGTGCGGATGACCATACAAATGAGCAAAGCAAGAAGATAGGCTGGTGCATTATATGCCAAAGAAACACAAATGCTCTTACAAGAAGATAGGTTTTGTGCCTCTCTGTTGTGTGGGAGCACTGACCTGAGGATAAACATAACCTAAATATTCTAGAATTCATTGTTGTTTGCGTCTCTCTGCTGTGCGATGGCACTGACCTGAGGCTTGGCATCTCTTTGAAATTTCTTAGAATAGTTTCTTCTTGTCAAATACCTGTATACCACTCAAAAATCTCCTGAGGAATGTTGATTACCATATAAGTGTGGGATCCACAAGTGCTTGTTGAAATAATTAAACCTAATTCATCACCAATGTGAGTAAAAAATCTATGTATGAATTTAAGTGGACAAATATACTAACAATCATCGTGGCTGCAACTCTCAAGAGTTAAATCATTGTGTGCATCTTATACTCTAGTATGATTTCCTGAAATGTTGGACCAAAAGAACCAATGAGCCGGATCAGAAAAACCTTAAGTCCCACAGTCGCCACAACAACTGTTGAGTCCACAACAACTGAAGACAAAGTCTGAGACACAAGTGCCGAAGACAAAGTCTGAAGACAAGTGCTGAAGACAAAGTCTGAAGACACAAGTGCTGAAGACAAAGTCTGAAGACAAGTGCTGAAGACAAAGTCTGAAGACACAAGTGCTGAAGACAAAGTCTGAAGACAAGTGCTGAAGACAAAGTCTGAAGACACAAGTGCTGAAGACAAAGTCTGAAGACAAGTGCTGAAGACAAAGTCTGAAGACACAAGTGCTGAAGACAAAGTCTGAAGACAAGTGCTGAAGACAAAGTCTGAAGACACAAGTGCTGAAGACAAAGTCTGAAGACAAGTGCTGAAGACAAAGTCTGAAGACACAAGTGCTGAAGACAAAGTCTAAAGACAAGTGCTGAAGACCAAGTATCAGTCGTTGTCACAACAGCTGAAGAGGTCTTCTTCAGTAGTTGTGACGGTTTTCTTTCAATAGTTTTATGTTTTTGTTTTCAGTAGTTTTGTAAAAAGACTAAAGAACTTGTTCTTCAGCCGTTGTAGTTTCAGTAGTTTCGTATCAGTAGTTTTATGTTTTATACTTAGCACTCTGATATGTTCTCAGTAGTTGTGAACATTTCAGTAGTTTCTTAAGTTTTAGTTATTTTTGTAACAAATCTGCCAGATGTCACTATCCCGTGATATCAGCAGTGATTGCACTCTATATAAGGAGTGTCACCCAATTGTAATCTGTGAATGATTGAGCAGAAACATTTGATATTATTGAAACATTCCTTTTTACAGAAATATATTCTCTCTTTACAACCGTATTTGTTCTTAATGCATACGAATATCAAGTTCTTGCTATAATTTGTCTAATTCTTGTTCTTATTCCGCTGCGTTACACTCTAATCCATCAAACTTGAGATCACTGATCCTGTCAAATGGTATCAGAGCAGGTTCATCATTGCTAGATCTAATAATTGATCATTGAAACTGCTATCCAAGATCCAAGTTTGATTGAATTAGCATTGTTGCAAGAAACGGTTATAGAGATTGAATTTTCTGTGTTTTTGGTCATTCATCCTGAGATTTATTCTTGGTTTTCATTGAGTCTGTTTGTGGTCTGTGTAAAATCTTTTAAAAGCTTGAATTAAATTGTATTTGGACCTAAAATGACTACTCCTTCCAATGATCCTCACAATACTGGTTCCTCAACCAAGCCTCCGATGCTGGTTAGGAATGAGTAAACATATGGCAACGACGAATGCTCCATCACCTGTCTGTTAACAGCTCAGGTTGTTGGACATCAGTGGTACATGGTCCACACAAGCCTATGGTGAATAACCCGGAAACCAATCAAATGGTTCCGAAGAGGAGGGAGCAATACTCAGATGAGGATAAGAAATTGTTTGAGATTGATGCAATCCCATGGAATTCTGGTCATGGCACTGCCCATGAAATCTATTTTGGGCTAATGCATTATGAAACTGCCCATGACCTCTGGAATGCCTTGAAAGAACAATTTGGAGGACAGATGAGGTCTTGGCAAATAATAGAGAAATCCTTGCCCAGCAATATGAGACATTCTCTCATAGGAAGGTGAGACACTGACTCAACAGTTTGAGCGGTTCTCTTGTTTGATCTCTGAATTAAAAATGGTCAAACATGAGTACACAAATAGCCAGATGAATAACAGATTTCTCAGATCACTGCCTGAGAGATGGGGCACATATACTATTGTCCTACGCTCCAGTGCAAATTTGGACAAACTATCTCTCACCCAACTCCATGGGAATTGCTCACATTTGAGAGAGAGATAGAACAGAAACGAAAACTGTCATCATCTGGAAAGCTCACTGATGATATTGTACCAGGAACACTGCCTTGGTAAGTCATGAGTCAGAGTATGCTGGATCAGAATGCCACTATGATGAGCATATTGATTTCACCTCAAACAATTCTAATCATGCCTTTGTGAGTGTTGATTGTCATCCTGGTAATAATAGTGACAATCTATGCTTTATCATGGATGATTTGAAGGGCATTGCTGATGATGATCTAGAAGAGATGGATATTTTGAGCCAAATGGCCTTGATCAATATCAGATTTCAGAAATTCTACAAGAGAACTGGCAGGAAATTTCCTGGACTCTCTGACAAAACCAAGTCGGTTTTGACAAGAGCAAGTTGAAGTGTCACAAATGCCACAGGCTTGGACACTTTGCAAGAGAGTGTAGATCAACTGGACCTAACTCTTCTGCACCCTTTTTGACCTTTCCAAATAACAATTCACAATCAAAAGGGCAACATTCTGCTGGTTCTAGTCATTCATCACACCCTCATTCTCCTGTATATTTTGTTCCTCAGGGTCAAATGCCATATCCTTATCCCTGTTATTATATGCCACAGTCAAATCAAGTTCAAGCTCCTATAGTACCACAACCTCATGCACTACCAGAACCTCAACCATCTTCATCTCAATCACAACCTCATCATAGCTTCTTCACACCTGGAGTCGTTGACTGGAGTAGCTTACCTGATAACTTGTCTGGTCACATTGAGCAATACTATGCTGGTGCTAGTCAACATAGTGGTGAACACCCTTTTGGAAATCTTGCTCTCATGGCCCTGGAGTCTACTGAGGGTTCCTGTTCAATGCATCATCTTCACAGGTAACTCAGGTATCTTCAGAGGCTAAAGCCAAGTTATGTTCTGAATCATGCATAGCTGCCTTTGTCTCTATTAGAGAGGCAAATGTAGCATTAATAAATCAAAAACTTGAGCTTGAAAAGTCTTTTCAAAAGAAAAGCTGAGTATGAGTCTGCTCTTAACAGTAAAAGTGATGAGATTTATAAGCTTAAATGCCAATTAAATGATGAAAAGGCCAAGCTAGAGGTTATTCTGGAAGACCACAGGAGTCTCAAAGAAAAACTTGCAGTGACCCAAGTTGAGTGTGAACGCTGGGTCTCATCATGCAAGGGATTTGAAAGCTTCTTAGCAAGCAACTGCTTCAAATGTGAAGTTTGGTATTGGTTACAACCATACTGCTCCACCAACAGACTTTACTCCCAACTCCATAGTTAAGTCTGAAAGTGAAAGCAATCTCCAAACCACATTATCGTGTGAGTCATTCTCCAATGATAATCTAAGATCAGAGAATGAAATCAGTGTTAAGATCTCAACAAATAAATTGACTGATGGTCTAACTACTGAGACTCATATGAAGCTGAGTACTTCAGATGTTGTTCCTCAATGTACCTCAAGTACTGAAAGAGACCCAACATCTGAAAAGCATTTCAAATCAGTTGAAATACAAGGACTAACAATTGCTGAGGAATCCATCAAACAGTCTATTAGGACGGATGGAAAACAGTTGAATTACCAGTCTTCAACTGTTACAAATCCTTTAGTACCTAGTACTGATAGGAGGAAAGTACTGAAGATCACACCTTCAGTAGTTTCCACTTCACCAGTAAAGATGTCCAAGATGAAGAATAAACCATGTGAAATTTGTGGTAAATTCAATCATCTATCTGATGAATGTTGGTACAAAAAGGTTTTAAAGCTCCAAAGGGATAAGCTCATTAAACTAGAAATAAATAAAATGAAACTGAGTTTAGACCAGTTTGTACCACAATCATCTCAACCCTCGATAAACCCAAGGCCTTACCCAAATCCACTAAGAAGGATGCGTTTATCAGAACACAACTGATATTGTTCCTCATGATAAACATAAGACTAAGTCTGTGAAGTTAAGAAGGAGGAAATGGAGGTCACAGGAACTCATCAAAAACAAGCTCTAGAATGTCAAATGAACTAAAAGCTCGAGCTTCAAATCAGACACAGCTTGTTATGATGGTTCAGCATCTGTTGGGGAGAGTTAACCAACTTGAAACCATGTGATCAAACCACTGGAGAGGAATTCCAGGCCCAATCCATTTCAGCACCATCTCCATCTTCATCAGCTGTTAATCATAAGAAACCAGCTATGGTTAAATCAGTTGATAAAGTCAGTCCCAAAACCAAAAAGGTTTGGGTCTCCAAAGCTAACTAGTTTCTTATGATGTGCAGGGTTCTTCAGCATGCCAAAAAAGCATCTGGTATGTGGACAGTGGAGGGTCCATGCACATGACTGGGAGCAGCTCTCTTCTTCATGATTACTCTCAGGGAAAGAAGGGATTTGTCCATTTGGAAATGATGCTAAAGGTTACATCATTGGAAAGGGATTTGTGTCTAATGGAGATATTAGATTTGATGATGTCAACCATGTGGAGAATCTCAAATACAATCTGTTGAGTGTCAGTCAGATGTGTGACAAAGGACATGTTGCTCTTTTCACAAGCCAGAACTGTAGGATTCTGTCTTCCAAGGTTCTGAGCCTGATTGACAAAGTACTGGATGATAATACTCTCCTGAAGGCTAACAGGATAGGAAAGTATATGCCTTGGATCTGTCAAGAAAATTGAGTTAAGAGGCCATCCATGCTTGTTCTCCAAGGCCTCTCTCCAAGAATCTAAACTGTGGCATAGAAGGCTGGGTCATGTTAATCTCAAAAACATGAATCAGCTGATTCACAAGAGTTTAGTGAGAGGTATCCAATAAAGGAGTTCAATTGTGATGAAATCTGCACTACATGCTTAAAAGGGAAACAACATAAAGTTTCATTCCCACCATAGAAGAATCCAAGTCTAATGCCTGCTTACAACTACTGCACATGGATATTTTTGGTCCTGTGAAGGTATGAGTATGGCAAAGAAGAAATAATGTCTGGTAATTGTGGATGATTACTCTAGATATGTATGGACCTTCTTCTGCATTCAAAGGATGAGGCTGCTCAGTCCATTATCAAGGATAGAAATGAATGCTTTGTGTTACACGTTGAGAAGCAGTATTCCCTACCAGTTAAGTGTGTGAGGAGTGACAATGGTACTGAATTCAGAAACCACACTCTTGATGAGTTTTACTTGTCAAAGGGAATCAAGAGGCAGTATAGCATCCCAAGGACTCCAGAGCAAAATGGAGTAGTGGAGAGAAAGAACAGGACCCTCATTGAAGCTGCAAGGTCCATGTGGCTGATTCTGGTCTGCCACTGACCTTTTGGGCTGAAGGTCAATACAGCCTGCTATGTACAGAATAGAGCCTTAGTAAATCAGAGGTTGATGAAAACTCCTTATGAAGTTTTACATCATTTAGCCCCTTTGATTTCATTCTTTAGAGCATTTGGGTGTCCCTGTTCATTCTCAACACAAAGGATCAACTCCAAAAGTTGATTCTAAGGTGGATGCAGGGTATTTTGTTGGGTATTCATCCACTTGCAAGGCTTATAGAGTATTCAAATGTCGGACAAAGATAGTTGAAGAAACCTTGCATGTGAAGTTCAATGAATCCCCTAAGGATACAATTCCACAAGACCCTGTGGAGTTGTTTGATCTGGACATTTGCAATATGTTCCTTATAACCACCTGCTGTTGCAGATCATATGAATCCATCATCTTCTGTAGCTAGTCATCCGTCTGGTGTTACTAATGATGATGATGATATCAGTAATCACCTTTTCAAGTTTAGTGATCAACTGCTGATTCAGCTAGACCTGATGTTCTGTAGCTTCAGTAGCACAATCCACAACAAATGCTGATGAGATTTCTACAACTTCAACTTCTTTGAATTACCATCTATTGATTGGTTTCAAGGAAATGCTTCACCATCTCATCTGTTGCTGCTGAGCCTGCTACAAACACTTGCACAGATCTTATTGTGTACCAAGATCTGAAGAATCACCCTATGTCTCAAATCATTGGTGATATCAATGCTGGCGTTTCAACAAGAAGTCAATTGTCTAATTTTGCTTCTATGCTCTCTTCATTAGTCAGTAAGAGCCAAAGAACTATCACATTGATTTAAGGGACAATGGATGGGTTGAAGCCATGCAGCTTGAGCTCTTCAGTTCAAGAAACAGCAAGTGTGGGAACTGGTTCCTCTACCTCCAGGTAAGTGTGCAATAGGCACTAAATGGGTGTTTAGGACAAAACTGATGAAAATGGGCTTATTGTTAAGAACAAGGCCAGACTGGTTGTACAGGGGTTTTCACAAGAGGAAGGCATTGATTATAATGAAACCTTTGCCCCTGTAGCCAGACTGGAAGCAATTCGATTGTTTTTAGCTTATGCTGCTTATCACAACCTTAAAGTTTTTCAAATGGATGTCAAAAGTGCATTTTTGTATGGGAAAATTAAAGAAGAGGTTTATGTATGTCAACCACCAGGTTTGAGGACAATAAACATCCTAATTGGGTGTATAAGCTTGATAAGGCTCTCTATGGGTTGAAACAAGCTCCTAGAGCCTAGTGAGACACTATCAAACTTTCTTCTGGAAAATAATTTCACTAGAGGCTCCATAGATAAGACTTTATTCATTAAGAAAGCTGGGCAACATAATCTACTTGTTCAAATTTATGTAGATGATATTATTTTTGCATCCTCTGATCCACAGTTGTGTGATGCCTTTACAAAGTTGATGAAAAGAAGTTTGAAATGAGTGCCATGGGAGAATTACAGTTCTTTCTGGGTTTGCAAATCAAACAAAAGGCTGATGGAATTTTCATTCATCAGTCCAAATACACAAAAGATCTTTGGAAAAGTTTGATTTACAAAAGTGAAGCCCTGTTCTACTCCCATGTGCAACACCACACAACTGGATACAGATCAGAAAGGTAAAGTGGTTGATGAAACACTTACAAATGTATGATTGGGTCCTTGATGTACTTAACAGCTTCTAGACCAGATATTATGTTTGCTACATGTGTTTGTGCTAGATTTCAGGCTACACCTAAGGAGTCTCATTTGATTGCAGTCAAGAGGATCTTTAGATATTGCAAGGAACTCCATCTCTAGGTTTATGGTATTCTACTAGACATTCTGGCAAATTGGTTGCTTTTTGCAGACAGTGACTATGCAGGGTGTAAGTTGACAAGAGAGTCCACTTCTGGAGGATGCCAATTCCTAGGCAACTGCTTGATTTCTTGGCAGAGTAAGAAGCAGACCTCAGTTGCTACATCAACTGCTGAAGCAGAGTACATTGCTGCTGCAAGCTGTACATCTCAGGTACTCTGGCTTCAAAACCAATTATTGGATTATGGCATAACAGAGACTAAGACCCATTGTTAATGGATAGCTCTTCAGCTCTTTGTATTGTCAAGAATCCTGTCCAGCACTCTACGACTAAACATATTGAAATCAGACACCATTTTATTAGAGATTGTTTTGAAAAAGGTCTGATTGATCCAAAAATTGTTCCTAGTGCTGATGAGCTTGCAGACATTTTCACTAAGCCTTGGATAGCACAACTTTCCAAACCTAGTGTTAAAGCTTGGTATGCGCAGCTAGAATAAGTGATAACTACTGATGATCTCAGCTCACAAGTACTGATGATCATTAGTTTATTATTGTCATATATAAGTACTGAAGTTATCCTCCCTCAGAAGTTTTTAAAACTACTAAAGATTAACTTCTCGGTACTCCAGTACTTTATTTGTTGAAACAGCTGATGTAGTTAATAGCTGATATAGTCACAATAGCTGTTGTAGCCACAACTACTGATGTCAGAAATGCAGATAAGTACTGATGACCAATGAAACGTCTGAAACTCAGATCTAAGTCTGTTGAGTAAGAGTGGAGGTCAGACTGAAACAAATGAAAAGCAACGAATTGACGACAACTACTGATGAGCCTTTTCTCTTCAGTAGTTTCCCAACTGCTATTTCCTTCTAAACAACTGAAGCAATACCATGTCTTCAGTAGTTTCACAACTACTGATGAATAACACCAATCTTCAGTTGTTTACAACAACTGATGGTAAAACCAAAGTCTTCAGTAGTTCACAACTACTGATGACTAATACCAAGTCAGTTGTTTCACCACCTGAAGTCAAAACCGTCTTCAGTAGTTTTATAAACTGATGATACAGTAAATCTTCATTTTATAACTACACTGATGACTAAATCAGAGACTTCAGCTGTTTCAACGTCTGACGGTTAAAACCAAGTCTTCAGTTGTTTTATAA
The DNA here is from genome assembly GCA_025506515.1 of Flaveria trinervia. Classification (NCBI taxonomy): domain Eukaryota; kingdom Viridiplantae; phylum Streptophyta; class Magnoliopsida; order Asterales; family Asteraceae; genus Flaveria; species Flaveria trinervia. The sequence goes on along the minus strand of CM046449.1, from coordinate 54,706,400 downwards.
CAACTGCTGATCACACCAATACGGTCAGTCATTTCAAACCTCTGAAAGTTAATACCACGTCATCAGTAGTTTTAAATAACTGATGACTAACACCAAAACCTTCAGTCGTTTTCTAACCCTACCCTTTAAATACCTTATCCCACCTTCATAGTTTTTACTTTCTTCTCTTCTCAAACCTAACATTCAAAAAACTCTGTAACCTCTCTTCATCAATGGCGACCATGCAACTAAAACCTCGACACAACTGTGTCGCACATCTCACAAAATCGCCATACTGGACCAAGTTTCACAACGCCATTGATTTGATGGTTCAGTCACCTTACAAAACGGCTTTTCTATTAAATCCCACCATATATGCCGAATCTCTTAACCAATTCTGGACAAACATCACTCTTGTCTCTGAGGAGAATGACACAGAGTCTCTTCAATCGTTTGTCCATCATCAAAAAGTGGTCATTACTCCAGACATTCTTCGCCAAACCCTCAATCTGGATGATGCCACTTTCCCAACTGGTTATCCAAAGGGCACAATAGATCAATCATTTACCCAGCATGGATACCAGGTAACCTGAGTGCATCTACCGTATTGAAGAAACATTTCCAGGATGCCGAACGTCTCATCTTTCACCTGGTAAATGTCTGCCTTGCCCCCAAGACTTCATCATGGGATCAAATGTCTACACAGGGCAACAGGTAATGTACTCCATCCTTGAGCAACAACCTTTAAATTTTTCTGAAATACTATTTTTAGAGCTCAAGGATATGGCCCAAAAACAACTTGCCAACCGTTGGATATTATATCCTCGGTTCATAATGACCATAATTGAAAACCAGCTTCAAGCTGAGGGACTTGTTGGCCTGGGAGTCCCTGCTACGGCTGTATTGCCTGAAGTATACTCCCGCACAACTCTGACCAATCACTCAAAATCGCTGCCAAGCTGCGCAAACCCACGCAGCTGGAACCCACAGCCACCACCTCCAAATCCAAGTCCCCACCAAACCCACTAAAAAGAAGAAAAAAAGGCTACTCAGGGAAATGAGTCCCTTGAGGATGCCCCTACAACACAAACGCAGGCTATATCCACTGGTATAACCCCCTAGTGGATACAAGGACTTCACCAGCCACAGCCGCTCAGGATTCCTCTCAAAAGGAGCCTGCAGCAACCAAAGAAGGGGTACCCACTAATCTGGGATCTTCCTTATTTGAGGAGATTGCCATTGAAGAGCACCATTCTCCCCAGGTGCATACTGCTTTTACCCCATCTCCCACTGCAGCCGCCCCACAAAGTCCTACTCTCATTATTGCAAACATGCTGACTCAGCTGCATGCCTCTCCTCCTCCCCAACAAACACCAACAATGGGGAAAACCACAACAATTTGAGGAAGAGGATCAACATGCTCCTGACAGCCCACAACACGAGGGTTTCACTGTTCTATCTCCTGGTGTGGATATGGAGACCAGAATATCGGTGAGGCTGCACACCTCTTCTGAATCAGCACATGATCAGACTGAGGCTGGTAACATAGCTAAGACCTCACCAGAGGCAACAGCTGATGAAGGACATTGTCCTGAGGCTGGAAGTTCCCAGTTCCAAGAAAAAGGGGCACATGCTACAACTGGTCTACACCCAGTGCATGTACATCCTGCTACAAGCAGGAGGTCAGGTGATTCAGCATCTGTTGATGATGACTTGGGCTTCTTTTATGATGTTCTGGCCCAGAACACAATTCTTGAGGAAGAAGTCAGTAGACTACAAAGACTACTTGACCAATTCTCTCAACAAGCAAGTCCATCTGCCACCACCATAAACCCACAAATGGCACCTTCACCTGAAGGTCTCCCACACACTCAGCCACTCAAAACTTCCAAGCCACCACTTCTATTTCTGGCACTGCTTCTCAGGGACAGAACCCCTCTGAGCAAACAACTGCTATCTTTCAGCAATCCCTACCTCTTATCACCCCAATGATCACAGACATTGTGATCAAAACCATGGATGAGAGGCTTCCCTCAATCATACAACCCATGGTGGAGGAGATTGTGAGCACAAGGCTTTCTGCTACTCAAACCCTTGCAACCAATGCAACCAAAAAGAGGGAGAGTCAGTCAGTGAAAGCAAAGAGGAAGAGCATAGAGGGGAAGAAAGATAAGGAGACTGAGAAGGAAGAGGAGTTTGTGAAGGGAGCTGACATTGATCAAGTGGGTGAAAGTCACAAAGACTTTCATGTCACATATAAGAAGAGGAAGGTTGAAGGAAAAGAAAAAGAACTCAAACTCGATGAGATGATCAAAATGACGGATGCTACACACAGTAAATCAATGGACTCCATTATTGATCACTGTATAGACAGGGGTTCGATACTGCACAGCTTGACTCAGAGATTAGGAGACTTGAGGTTGAAGAAATTAACTCAAGATGGGCAAGTTATGATGCATTGGAAAGAGAAAGACTAGAGATCATGATCAGATCATTGCAAAATACCTTCGGAGATCATTGATCGAGATTAAGTCATGGACTAGGGACAGTATCTTGGCAATAACCACCAAGATCTGTTCGTCTGAAGCATACACTAAGGGATTGGTGATGGAAGCACTAAATGAGGCAGGTGCTGGGAACAGAAAGGAACTAGCAAAACACTCAAAAGCCTCACTCACTACAAGAATGCTAGAACAACCTGCAAAACCTCCCACTTCAAAATCACCACTACCACAACCCACTAAACCAACTCCTTTACCCTAAAAACCAACAGCCGATGATGCACCCAAGAAGAAGAAGAGAAGGGTGTTGAGGCTAGAAGAAGAAGAAGAAGAGGATGATGAGAAGAAGATAGGCTGCCTCTTTCTGCAGTCCTAACTTTGCCTAAAGCCAAACCTATGCCCATCACTCCCACCTCACAGATGGAAGCTGTGAGAGTAAAGATAGAAGAAGAACAAAAGCAAAAGCTTCATGATGATGAGATGCTGAAAAGCATAGACAAAACTTATGCTGCTTCTTCCTCAATAATCAGCATGAAAAAAGAAGCTCTGAGATTGTACAACCCTTGCTAACACATTTCAATATCAAAAGGAAAAGGTGAGAATATGGCCAGATCCTAGGGTGGCTCACAGAATTGTGAAGAAAGACATTCCTTCGAGATACAATGGCCAAGTAAAAAGGATCGTAGATGAAGAGATCACAGTGGTCCTTGTAGTATCACCCTGGGAAATTGTAGAAGATTTCAAGAAGGCCTATGAAACTAAACAGCCACCCCAAAAGATGTTAGAGAACAGAGTGATTAAAAAAGGGTTAGTCTACAAGAGGCTTGAGAACTTCAAACAAAATGAGCTCAGTCTGTTACTTGAAGGGACTCACCTAGATGAGTTTACATACAGACAGATCACAACAGTTGAGCTCAAAAATGGCAACAGGCTAAGTACATTTCAGAGCTGTATGGGCGTGAAGGATTGTTTGATGGTAGAGCTGAAAATCTTACCATGGAAGAACAAATTATGTTTCTCAGAGCATACACTAGAGAATCCTACAGGCTTATACATGGGAAGTAGATTTCATGGATAGGACCACAGCCCTGTGTCCAGTTCCCCAAAGTCAGGGCTCCTATCCATACTATCCCAACCAAATTTCAGAAATCTATTCCCAGTCCAGTGCTTAATTGGGTCATCTTCTTAGCTGATCAAGAAGGAAAAAGACCAATCTTATGCCAACAATAGTGTGACCTCAATAAAGTTAAGGTTTTGGCTGCATTGGTTCAGGGGGAGTTTGTTAGACCAAAAGAACCAATGAGCCGGATCAGAAAAACCATAAGTCCCACAGTCGTCACAACAACTGCTGAAGTCCACAACAGCTGAAGACAAAGTCTGAAGACACAAGTGCTGGAGACAAAGTCTAAAGACAAGTGCTGAAGACAAAGTCTGAAGACACAAGTGCTGAAGACAAAGTCTGAAGACAAGTGCTGAAGACAAAGTCTGAAGACACAAGTGCTGAAGACAAAGTTTGAAGACAAGTGCTGAAGACAAAGTCTGAAGACACAAGTGCTGAAGACAAAGTATGAAGACAAGTGCCGAAGACAAAGTCTGAAGACACAAGTGCTGAAGACAAAGTCTGAAGACAAGTGCTGAAGACAAAGTCTGAAGACACAAGTGCTGAAGACAAAGTCTGAAGACAAGTGCTGAAGACCAAGTATCAGTCATTGTCACAACAGCTGAAGAGGTCTTCTTTAGTAGTTGTGACGGTTTTCTTTCTGTAGTTTTATGTTTTTGTTTTCAGTAGTTTTGTAAAACGACTGAAGAACTTGTTCTTCAGTCATTGTAGTTTTAGTAGTTTCGTATCAGTAGTTTTATGTATTATACTTAGCACTCTGATATGTTCTCAGTAGTTGTGAACATTTCAGTAGTTTGTTAAGTTTTAGTTATTTTTGTAACAAATCTGCCAGATGTCACTATCCCGTGATATCAACAGTGATTGCACTCTATATAAGGAGTGTCAACCCAATTGTAATCTGTGAATTATTGAGCAGAAACATTTGATATTATTGAAACATTCCTTTTCATAGAAATATATTCTCTTTTTACAACCGTATTTGTTCTTAATGCATACGAATATCAAATTCTTGCTATAATTTGTCTAATTCTTGTTCTTATTCCGCTGCGTTACACTCTAATCTATCAAACTTGAGATCACTGATCCTGTCATGAAAGTGCCATTGACTCTCAGACAAAACACGAATCTAGCGTCAAAGTGCATATTAAAAGGGGTCCCAAATGATTATGATATACCTGTATGATTCCATAATGAATCTTTCCAAAAATGATCAAATTAACTTGAAGTTGTTCTGCTCAGGAAGTAAAACCGATTAGATGTATTCTAAAAGGTTTCCATCCATCTGAAACCCAAAACCACAAGAATATGTCTTATTTCCCTTAATTTCATGTTTTTTTCTCTTTTCTAGTATTTTGTTACGTAGATGTTGGACTATACAACTAGATGAAATTTGTGAATCACTCACTAAAAGGGGTCACGTTTGAGGTGTCCAATCAGTTCTAAACTAAAATGATCATGTCTGAGGTGATCAAATGATGTTAAAATATAAGGGTCATGTCTGAGATGATCATAGGTCATAATGTTATATATCAAAAGATAAAATTTTAAGTGTTTGAAAGTGTATAAGGTCAAACTCATAAGTATGAGCCAATCGCATGATTGAATCATAAGGATGAGCCAATCGCATGTTTGAACCATACGTATGAGCCAGTCACACGATTGGACCATGAGTATGAGACATCTAAGCAAATCGATCACAAGACTAAACCAATCGTATGAATGGATGAAGGAGTATAAGCCAGTCGCACGATTGAACCCCAGTCGCACGACTGAACCCTAGTCGCACGAATGAAGCACGCGTATGGGTCCAGTCGAACGACTGAAATTTAAAACAGTATAAATAAGGGGGTTAGTTGGTCGTATTCATTACCACCCTTCAAAACTCTCATAAACCGCTCATACGACGACACTCTGCTTAAAATTTGTTTAACTGATATTACTGCTTGATTGTGATCCTAACGTGTTTCCCACTTATCTACAGGTACTGTGCAACTGAAATTGACCCAAATAAAGGGTTTAATTGAACCCTAAATGATCGAAATTGTAAAGACCAATAACCGATACTAAACTATTAAAAGAGACCTATTAAATGGACACTAATGGTGATTTAACCAATACTAAGTGTTATTTCGAGTCTTTGCTGTCAAATGAATCTAAACACGAAGAATACTGTCACTTCTTGACAAAGTTTCAAATATATGGTGTTCAATAGTGTGATATACAAATGGACACGCTGATGAACTTTTGTCGTCAAAACTGAGCCACACGCATGATTCAATCGGACGAGTTAATCATGCATGTGGGTTTAGTCGCATGACTGACTGACTCAACCGCATGGCTCAGTGTACGACTAAGCTCAAACGCAGGCTCAATCGTACGACTGAACTCAATTGTACATCACTCATATGGTTCAGCCGCACGATTGAATTAGTAGATCAAAATCATTCAAACTTCAATTGTTAAGTCTGGCAACCAATCTAATGTATATATTTGTTATGTTGTAGCAATATGGCTGAAAGATGGATGATGAGCACCAAGCACAACATATGTGCACATCTGGATGCCACTTCCCGGAATGCCTCTAAGTTCACTGGGATTATTGCTTTCCTACGTAGATCAATGATCTACAAGGCTATCTTGACTCCATGCACACCAAACAGATCTCTTCGGCAGGCCTTCTAGGAAAGTGCCTCAGTTGACCGGTCGGTGGAGCCTCACTATATTCGGAGCTCAATTTTCGGGCAAGACATTGAGATCTGTGAAGAAGACTTGAGGAGAGTCCTAGACTTGGGGGAAGATGAAGCCCATCCAACTAAGCTGCATCCACTAACTGTGCGTGGTTGTTTTCTTAGGATCAAGTACACCGGAGAAATCAATGCTGGCATACTGAACAAGAGCAACATGTGCCCGCAATTCAAATACTTGGCACATGTGATCTTAAAGTGTATTGCCTCCGGGCAGGGAGGATTTAATGAAATGTGGAACCAAATCAAGAATGCATACGTTGCATTGGTACTTAACCGCCCGTTTAGTTTTTATCGCATGCTCTTCTTCTATCTGATCAAGAACCTTGAAGCCAAAAGCAAGGAAGGTTTCTATATGTATCCATGTTTCTTACAGATGATCATAGATGAGAAGCTTCCTATGCTGCCAAAAGAAAGAGATGATGCAATGGTGCTGGAGGTGATGGATGATACCACCTTAGGCAAGATGAAAGTATACCGGGGGAAGCAGTTGAAGCCCCCGGTCAGGAGATTGTTTGGGCATCTGGATAATGAAGACTACGTGGCGCCTGCTCGTAAGAAATGGCATCACGATGATGATGGGTTTATTTGAAGATAAAACCGTTTTATCCTCTTGGTATTTCAGAAAAACGCAGCGGATAAATTTGTATTTAAAACATGATTTTAGATCTGAAAATCCATGTTTTATGATGATTAATATACAAATAAACAAACCCATAACAATAAGGATCATTTATGTGGATTAAACAAGCTATGAATACATAAAACATCCATAATAGACAACCATTATGAAGCTGCCAAAACTACCTTTCAGCAGTGGATAATAACACTCCAAAAGAGCTGCCAAAAACCGTGGGTTTGATGGAGATGGAGATGTGAAAATCGGCCAAGACTCCAAGAAGAGGAGATCCTCAAGCTAGTATACCCAAGCTTGTATGCAACCCACCTTCTAGTTAGGAAGAATAACACCACCAAAAGGCCAAATGAACCCTCTTTTTCTGCTGAAAATCCGTAAGGTTTAGAGAGAGAGAGAGAGATTGTGTTTTGGTAAAATTGCATGAATAAATCATGGAGAGCATTGAGTGTGTGTATGTATTAAAGTGTTGTCAATTTTCAAGAGGAAAATTGGTCCAATCCCAAGCAAGGGGCGGCCAAGACCAAAAAAAATCAAAACCCATTTCCCTCTTAAAATTTATAACACATTACACATTGTTACTTGTCATATGTCACATAATAAAAGGTTACTTTCTAGACCAAATTTAAAATGTGACATATGTGCTCTTTAATTAAACATTTTAATTAAAGTACACTCATGTGTTATAAGTTGTTATTTAAACCCCTTTTAAATGACAAGAATAACAGTAAACTCATCAACAAATTATCCTAACAATTTGTTCCATCTCATATGCAATTTATTTAGAAAACCCATTTTCTAAATTGGTGTAAATATTTAATTGCATGATCATATCATCAATTAAATATAATTGGTGTTTGCCAAGCTTGTTATTGGGTATAACCCGACTTGGATCATAACGTACTAACCACATAATATTCTAAGTGTCTTGGGCACACAGAATCCAACAATCTCCCACTTGCCCAAGATTCATAGAAGATTGATGCAAGCAGTAAATACCGCCTAACAACGGTTCACTACCCTTAATACGCATGACTTGTAGCCATTCAATAACATCATCCCTTTCAAGTACCCTACTTGAAATGATTTAGGTGAATCAATCATCTATCCTTTTGTTTCAGATGTCATGTTAAATCCAAGAACACAGAATGATCATTTCTTGTTGATTTAACTTATCAGGCCTTAGACATCTAACTCTCAACGAATAAGAGGAACAAATTCCATCTTGACTACATATGTTTCTCACAGACACCTCGTGTCATACCTGAATATACCCTTATGTACTGTCCACAATTTCAGGACAGTGAAGAAGAAGCTCAAGGTGTAACACTTGGTGAATATCAAAACCCAATATGTATCTCAGGTCGGAGGATACCAAATGATATTCGCCTTTATTCAAAATTACTTATGATCAATCAATAAGATTCCATGTAGTAAAATTTGAGATGCGGGTTAGTCCAATATTTGTATCCCACAAATATCTATGAACCTTGGTAGCAACCCATTGCTCTATATTCATCCTTATGAATATCAACCAATCCAAGTTCATAATAGTCTTACCTTCAAACTTGTTCCCACAAGTATGAACGACTACGGACATTTAGAGTAAACATTTTACTCATGGATTAAACATGCTAAATTGGAATATTATTTGAAACATTATAACCAAATAACTTTATTCAAATAATAGAAAGTTTCACATATCCAAATACAAAATTTACAGATCAAATCCAATCACTAGAATATCAAGTCCCATGGCACAAGTATGACCTTCATGCTTTGCCTTTTCAAGGAGCTTCGTGAGAGGATCCGCAATGTTTTGATCTGTATGAACTTTGCGAATACATATCTTTCCCTTTTCAACTTCATCTCGTATGTAGTTGAATCTCCGCTCAATGTGCCTAGTCTTTTGATGAGCACGGGGTTCCTTGATTTGAGCAATCGCACCCTCGTTGTCACAAAAAATCTCTAGGGGGTCCTCAATGGAAGGGACAACCCCTAGATCGGCAATGAATTTCTTCATCCATACAGCTTCTTGAGCTGCCAATGAGGCGGCGACATATTCTGATTCTGTAGTTGATAGAGCCACCACATCCTGCTTGGAGCTCTTCCAAGAGACAGCTCCTCCATTCAGAATGAAAATGTATCCCGATTGTGATCGTGAATCGTCACGATCGGTTTGGAAACTTGCATCCGTGTAACCTTTTACAACGAGTTCCTCGTCACCAGATCCATAGATCAGGAACATATCTCTTGTCCTCCTTAGGTACTTAAGTATGTTCTTAACAGCCATCCAATGACTGTTTCCAGGATTTTGCTGGTAACGGCTTGTCATGCTTAAGGCGCATGACACGTCCGGTCGAGTGCATATCATTGCATACATGATGGATCCTATAGCAGATACGTATGGGATTGCCTTCATTTTATCTTGCTCTTCCTTTGAGCTTGGACATTGAGCCGTACTCAATATCGTTCCTCTTTGAATAGGTACGGTACCTTTCTTAGAATTCTCCATCTTGAACCTTTTCAAGATTTTATCAATATATGCACTTTGATTCAAACCAATCAACCGCCTTGATCTATCCCTATAGATCTTTATTCCCAGAATATAGGCGGCTTCACCAAGATCCTTAATGGAAAAACAACTTCCAAGCCAGGTTTTTACACCTTCCAAGGTTGGAATGTCATTTCCAAATAGTAGTATGTCATCAACATACAATACTAGGAAAGTTATTGTGCTCCCACTAGCCTTCTTATACACACAAGCCTCATCAGCGTTTTTGATGAAACCAAATTTCTTTACTTCCTCATCAAAACGGTGATTCCAGCTTCTCGATGCTTGTTTTAATCCATAGATTGATTTCTTTAACTTGCATACTTTATTAGGATGTTTTGGATCGACAAAACCTTCAGGCTGAACCATATAGACATCTTCCTCAAGATATCCATTTAGGAAAGCGGTTTTGACATCCATTTGCCAAATCTCATAATCATAATGAGCAGCTATGGCAAACAATATCCTTATAGACTTTAGCATCGCAACAGGTGAGAAGGTTTCATCATAATCAACCCCTTGAGTTTGAGTGAAACCTTTTGCTACAAGTCTAGCTTATAAGTATCCAAGTTTCCATGCATATCCGTTTTCTTCTTAAAAACCCACTTACTTCCAACTATTTTGGAGTTAAGAGGTGGTACAACCAAGTCCCATACTTGATTGTCATACATGGATTGCATCTCAACGTTCATGGCTTCAAGCCATTTGTCACAATCCGTATTGGACATTGCATCATGGTATGTGGTTGGTTCATCAGAATCTATCACATAGCATCCATCCATGAAAAATCCGTATCTTTCAGGCGGATTACTAATTCTAGCACTTCTGCGAACGTCTTGTGTGTTTTGATCAACCCCTTGATCATCCTCAACATCCTCATGTTGAGTGCTACTTTCAACCAAACGTATATCGGGTTGTGTCTCTTGATCCTCTTCAAGATCCACTGTTCTACTGCCAGCTCCTTCCATAAGGAACTTTGCTTCTAAGAACTCACCCTTTCTGGCAACAAACACCTTTTGTTCCAGTGGATCATAGAAATAATATCCCATAGAATCTCTAGGATATCCAATAAAGATACACTTGGTGGATCGGACTTCAATTTGTTTGGGGTGGGAGTTTTAACATAAGCCTCACAACCCCAAACCCTTAGTATGATAGGGATGGACCCTTCCATGCCATATCTCAAAAGGTGTCCTTTCCACCTTTTTGGTTGGGGCCATATTTAGAATACGGGCCGCGGAGAGCAGAGCGAAACCCCAAAATGATAGAGGTAATGTTTCTAGCCATCATACATCGGACCATATCCAATAAGGTTCGATTCCTCCTCTCAGACACACCATTATGTTGTGGTGTTCCAGGTGGAGTGAGTTGTGAGACAATCCCACAACTCCTAAGATGATTTTGAAAGGCATCACTTAGGTATTCACCTCCTCTATCGGTACGAAGAATTTTAATTGACTTGTTGAGTTGATTTTCTACTTCATTTTTGAAGATTTTGAACATTTCAAAAGCTTCGTCTTTGTGCCTTAACAAGTACACATACCCATAGCGACTATAATCGTCGGTAAAGGTAATGAAGTATCTTTCACCATTCCTAGTTATTGGCTTAAAAGGACCACATACATCCGAATGTATGATTCCTAATAAATCTTTTGCCCTTTCGGTAGTTCCACTAAAGGGTGCCTTAGTCATCTTACCTTGTAAACAAGACTCACAAACATCAAATGAATCACATTCATTTGTTTTTAAAAGACCATTCTTTTGAAGTGTTTGTAAACGTTTCTTGTTTATATGACCAAGACGACAATGCCAAAGATAGGTATCACTTAAGTCCAACTTGAGTTTCTTGGTGTTAGTTTGGTACAATGAACTATTTAAAGTATTTTCATGAACCAATTCATAAATACCATTAATTGGAATAGCTTTAAAATAGAACATACCATTTAAAGAAACATGAAATTCAATAAAAGATAATACATAATCATAATGTCTTAATTGGGATACAGAAATAATGTTCCTAGTCAAACTAGGAGCATACAAAACATTCTTCAAAATAACTTCCAAACCACTTGGAAGTCTTAGGATGTAGTCTCCACGAGCTTCAACTAAGACTTTAGTTCCATTTCCCATGAAGAGGCTAACATCCCCTTGTTTGAAGTCCCTACTTCTTGTGAACCCCTGCAACAAATTGCAAATGTGAGTTCCACATCCGGTATCCAATACCCATGTGTTAGAAGATGTAACATTAAGATCAATATGAATCATGTATATTGTACCTGAGGTCTGCCCGGCATCCCTCTTGGCTTTCAACTCTTGGAGATGGACAGGACAATTCCTTGCCCAATGTCCAATCTCCCCACACTTGAAGCATGGGTCATTTGTAGCAACCTTTTGCTTCTTCTCTTGTGGTTTGGGTGGCACCCTTGCCACCCCTTTCCCTTTTCCCCAAGCGGGTCCCTTGCCCTTGGCAACTTTTGCCTTGGGTGCGGGACGGCCTTTTATTGTTCCCACCTTCATTGATGGTGAGAACGGGTAAAACCCTTTTACCCATGGCCGCCTCGGCAGTTTTGAGCATTGAGTGAAGCTCACCAATGCTTTTGTCCCAAGCATTCATGTTGTAATTCATCACGAATGTCTCGAACCTCTTGGTAAGGCCATTCAGGATCAAATCCGTGGCCAATTCCTTCGAGACGGGACAATTAAGCCTCTCGAGGCGGTCAATGTGACTTTTCATCTTAAGTACATAAGATGAAACAGATTGGTTGTCGTCCATACGACATGCATGGAGTGCTCAAACCGTTTCGAAGCGCTCAACCCTTGCTTGCTGTTGGAACGTTTCCTTCAGCTGGGTTATCATGTCGTAAGCTCCGTGGTGTTCATACTCCTTTTGGAGATCCGGAGTCATGCTCGCTAGCATGAGACAAGACACTTGGACGGAGTCCTCAGTGTACTTTAGCCAATCATTCAAGGCCTCCTCATCATCCTCGCTAGGTTGATCAGGGATAGGGTCGTCTAAAACATACGATCTTCTCTCTTGCTTGAGAACGATTCTCAAGTTTCGATACCAATCGATGAAGTTGTTGTGATTTAGACGTTCCTTTGGAGGATCGCTCGTAAAGATTGGTTGGACGCGGATGAGTTATCGGAATTATCATTATTAGAGGCCATCTACAAAATTTAACAAAGTTTTATTTAGTATTTTCGATATATCAATTTTAATAATTAATGCCTATTAAGGTCAATTATATATTAAAATCTAGAACCCAACATTACATTTAAATTGTGGTTAGGTGACCTTTATCCCACGATTTAAATTAATAAGGTGGTCAACGATTGACGGTTGCAACCATTTGCAACTTCTAGAGGTATGGGATCGACCTTTGAACATCATATGTAAAGTCGGCATGTAAATCCCATCAACACCATTTGGAAACCACATTGTAGGTGATCCATTTAACATGGTTTGCAAATCAAGACATCCTACTTACACCCACGTGTGAGTTTGCCAAAACAAATGGTTAGGTGACCTTTATCCCATAAGTAAGGCATTCTCACCTCAAATCACAAGTTCCCTCAAAATGGTTAGGTGACCTTTATCCCACTAAGAGTTCCCAAGTGACTCAAGTGTTGTAAAAGGACGGTGTTGATCTCGTTTTTAAAATTTTAGAGATTTCTTAATTCTAGTTTAGAAAACTTTATGTACTTGTATTTGTATGCTTTCAAATACAAGGTACCCTATGGTTCTTAGATTAAAACCAATTTAATCTTTAAAATCATTAAACCATTTTAATAACTTTTATTAACTTTAAAGAACCAACATTTTCAGCTTGTTAAGTTGGTTAATGAGTTTGTGATGAATATTCAAATACAAACCAAACAATCAAACAACAAACAATCAACCAAGCATAAAACATAAACAAACATATGTGCATAACCATAGCCCTTATGTTGACAACACTTGTTTGCCATCACAAGTGTTGTCTTTGGTCTTTCTAAGGTCAAACATATCATAAAGGTTCCAAGAAACTCCCACTAGAAACCGCATCCAAATGCTCCATGTTTTTGTGTCTTTGTGTCCATCTTGGGTCTTGATCTTGTACATCTTCCTTTTACAAAATTGTATCCTAATACATTTTTCTAGTAAAGGAAATGAACCTAATCTATTATTACATAACCAAATGAATGAATAATTACAACCCAAATGAATAAACACAAAATTACAACCAAATTGAATGAATAAAAAACCACAAGAATCATCCAAACAACACAAGGCCACAAGCTAGGTTATGCACATTAACAACCAATGATCATATCATCAATTCATATAATGAAAAACCCCATTTAAAACCCCAAATTTCAGCCAACATAAACTGAAATTTTGGGTTTTAATCATTGTCCAAACAACTAACATTCATAATATGTTTCTTTCAAGGTCTAATCACTAGCATGTGTGATATGACCTTGAAAGTTTGGGGAATCATTCATATAAACTATAACAGCCCAAAATCAGCCTATAACATGTCTAATATCATCTTTTAAAACCAATTTCAAACGATAAATCAAGCAAGTCATCCACATAACCGGCTCTTGATGCCATTGATGGGTTTATTTGAAGATAAAACCGTTTTATCCTCTTGGTATTTCAGAAAAACGCAGCGGATAAATTTGTATTTAAAACATGATTTTAGATCTGAAAATCCATGTTTTATGATGATTAATATACAAATAAACAAACCCATAACATAAGGATCATTTATGTGGATTAAACAAGCTAGAATACATAAAACATCCATAATAGACAACCATTATGAAGCTGCCAAAACTACCTTTCAGCAGTGGATAATAACACTCCAAAAGAGCTGCCAAAAACCGTGGGTTTGATGGAGACGGAGATGTGAAAATCGGCCAAGACTCCAAGAGAGGAGATCCTCAAGCTAGTATACCCAAGCTTGTATGCAACCCACCTTCTAGTTAGGAAGAATAACACCACCAAAAGGCCAAATGAACCCTCTTTTTCTGCTGAAAATCCGTAAGGTTTAGAGAGAGAGAGAGAGATTGTGTTTTGGTAAAATTGCATGAATAAATCATGGAGAGCATTGAGTGTGTGTATGTATTAAAGTGTTGTCAATTTTCAAGAGGAAAATTGGTCCAATCCAAGCAAGGGCGGCCAAGACCAAAAAAAATCAAAACCCATTTCCCTCTTAAAATTTATAACACATTACACATTGTTACTTGTCATATGTCACATAATAAAAGGTTACTTTCTAGACCAAATTTAAAATGTGACATATGTGCTCTTTAAAAACAATTTTAATTAAAGTACACTCATGTGTATAAGTTGTTATTTAAACCCCTTTTAAATGACAAGAATAACAGAAACTCATCAACAAATTATCCTAACAATGTTCATCTCATATGCAATTATTAGAAAAAACCATTTTCTAAATTGGTGTAAATATTTAATTGCATGATCAATCATCAATTAAATATAAATTGGTGTTTGCCAAGCTTGTTATTGGGTATAACCCGACTTGGATCATACGTACTAACCACATAAAATTCTAAGTGTCTTGGGCAACAGAATCCAACAGATGATAGTGATTCCGATGCTGCGCCTATTGTTGGGATTCAACATGTTTATCAAAGTTCATATCATGTTCATTTGTATGAAAAACGCAGCGGAATAGTTTTAAAACATGTTAATATGTTGATTATTAAACCCATTTTAATAAGCAAACCCCAAAGCCATGGATCAATATACGAATACATACAAAGGAATAAACATAGGATAAAGAACACAACCTTTGGAGCTGTTCAAGACGAATTTCAAGAAGAGAAAGAAGATGAATCGTGGCTGAAACTTCAAAATAGAAGTCCTCAAGAGGTGATACCCCAAGCTTGTACAAACCCTTTGATTGCTAGGCTTCTTGACACAAATTTTCAGTACAAAATCCTCTTTTGTATGCTGAAAATTCAGCTCTAACTATTCTTCAAACCGTGAGAGAAAGAGAGAGTAGAGAGAGACCTTTTTGGTTGTGTGTGTTCTTGGATGTGATAGAATGAAAATGTGTTCAAGTGTCCAAGACTTGCATGTCTTGGAACTAATAAATGGGGCATCCAAGACCAAAAGGGGCGGCCGAAAATGGCCCCCTTTTGTTTCCCTCTCAATTCAATTTTATAAAATATACAATCACATCCCTTGTTTTATAAAATTAAAACCATTTTAATTTTATATTACTAACACACATATTATTTGCCATTGCTTAACCATATTAAATAATGTACAAATAATCTTCTATGAACAAATTATCTATATAACGATGTTCATCTACAAAAGCAATAATTTAGAAAATTTTCTAAATTGGGTCATTATTTATGTTTGTGATTTTATCAACAAATAAATTACCTTTTGGTGTTTGTTTGGCTTGTTATTGGGTATGACCCGACTTGGATCATATTACACTAGCCACATCAATTTAATATGAATCTTGGGCAGATCAATACTTTCAATCTCCCACTTGCACAAGATTTATAGAAGATTGATGCAAGCAGCAAATAACGCCTAGCAACGGTTTGCTACCCCTAATGTATATGACTAAGTGCCATTCAATAACATTATCCTTTTCAAGTACCTTACTTGAATATGTTTTAGGTGAATTAATCATCTATCCTTCTGTTGCAGATGTCATGTTAAATCCAAGAGACACAGAATTGTCATTCTCTGATGATTTAACTTTAGCAGGCCTTAGACATCTAACTCTCAACGAATAAGAGGAACAAATTCCATCTCGATTACATACGTCTCTCACAATCACCTCATGTTATACCTGAACTCAACCTTATGTACTGCCTTTTCAGAACAGCAAAGAACGAAGTCAAAGTACAATACTTGGTGAATATCAAGACCTAATATGTATCTCAGGTCTGAGGATACAATGATATTCGCCTTTACTCAAAATCTCTTATGACAATCAGCAAGATTCCATGCAGAAATAATTGAGAGCGGGTCAGTCCAATATCTATATCCCATAGATATCAATGAACCTTGGTAGCAACCTCTTGCTGTATATTCATACCATATGAATATCAACCAATCCAAGTTCATTATAGTCTTATATTTATAGTTGTTCCCACAAGTATAATCGACTGCGGACGTTTAGAATAACTTATTTATTCATGGATTTAAACATGCTAAAATAGAAGAACAAATGAAATTATAACTATATATAATTAAGTCAAATAACATTAGTTCCAATATCTATATGCAAAATATAACATCAAACCCAGTCACTTGAATATCTAAGTCCCATGGCACAAACATGACCCTCATGCTTTGCCTTTTCGAGGAGCTTTGTGAGTGGATCCGCAACATTTTTATCAGTGTGAACTTTGCGAATACATATCTTTCCCTTTTCAACTTCATCCCTTATGTAGTTGAATCTCCGTTCAATGTGCCGAGTCTTTTGATGAGCACGAGGTTCCTTGATTTGAGCAATCGCACCCTCGTTGTCACAAAAGATCTCTAGGGGATCCTGAATGGAAGGGACTACCCCTAGATCGGCTATGAATTTCTTCAGCCATGCAGCTTCCTGTGCTGCCATTGAAGCGGCGACGTATTCTGACTCTGTAGTGGACAACGCTACGACTTCTTGCTTTGAGCTTTTCCAAGAAATAGCTCCCCCATTCAGAATAAAGATGTACCCCGATTGAGATCATGAATCATCACGATCGGTTTGGAAACTCGCATCCGTGTAACCTTTTACAACGAGTTCCTCTTCACCAGATCCGTAGATCAAGAACATGTCCTTAGTCCTCCTTAGGTACTTTAGAATGTTCTTGACAGCGATCCAATGACTATCACCAGGATTTTGCTGGTATCTACTTGTCATGCTCAAAGCGCATGACACGTCTGGTCTAGTGCATATCATTGCATACATGATGGATCCTATAGCAGATGCATATGGGATAGCCTTCATTCTATTTTGCTCCTCCTTTGAGCTTGGACATTGAGTTGTACTCAATATTGTCCCTCTCTGAATAGGTACAGTACCTTTCTTAGAGTTTTCCATCTTGAATCTTTTCAAGATTTTGTCAATGTATGCACTTTGATTCAAACCAATTAGCCGTTTTGATCTATCCCTATAGATCTTTATTCCCAGAATATAGGCAGCTTCACCAAGATCCTTGATGGAAAAACAACTTCCAAGCCAGGTTTTTACACCTTCCATGGTTGGAATGTCGTTTCCAAACAGTAGTATGTCATCAACATATAATACTAGGAAGGTTATTGTGCTCCCACTAGCCTTCTTATACACGCAAGCCTCATCAGCGTTTTTGATGAAGCCAAATTTCTTTACTTCATCATCAAAACGGTGATTCCAACTTCTTGATGCTTGTTTCAATCCATAGATTGATTTCATTAACTTGCATACTTTATTAGGATATTTTGGATCGACAAAACCTTCAGGCTGAACCATATAGACATCTTCCTCAAGATATCCATTTAGGAAAGCGGTTTTGACATCCATTTGCCAAATCTCATAATCATAATGAGCTGCTATGGAAATAATATCCTTATAGACTTAAGCATTGCAACAGGTGAGAAGGTTTCATCATAATCAAACCCTTGAGTTTGAGTGAAACCCTTTGCTACAAGTCTAGCTTTGTAAGTATCCAAGTTTCCATACATATCAGTTTTCTTCTTGAAAACCCACTTACTTCAACTATTTTGGAATTAGAGGTGGCACAACAAGTTCCCAAACTTGATTGTCATACATGGATTGCATCTCAACGTTCATGGCCTCAAGCCATTTGTCACAATCCAAATTGGACACTGCATCATGATATGTGATTGGTTCATCTGAATCCACCGCATAGCATCCATCCATGAAAAATCCGTATCTGTCAGGTGGATTACTAGTTCTACCACTTCTGCGAACGTTTTGTGTGTATCGATCAACCGCTTGATCATCCTCAACATCCTCACGTTGAGTGCTAGTTTCAACCAAACGTGCACCGGGCTGTGTTTCTTGATCCTCCTCAAGATCCACTGTTCTACTGCTAGTTCCTTCCATAAGGAACTTAGTTTCTAAGAACTCACCCTTTCTGGCAACAAACACCTTTTGTTCCAGTGGATCATAGAAATAATATCCCATAGAATCTCTAGGATATCCAACAAAGATACACTTGGTGGATCGGACATCTAATTTGTTTGGGGTGGGAGTCTTAACATAAACCTCACAACCCCAGACCCTTAAGTACGATAAGGATGGAACTCTTCCATGCCATATCTCAAAAGGTGTCTTTTCCACCTTTTTGGTTGGGGCCATATTCAGAATACGGGCTGCGGAGAGCAAAGCGAAACCCCAAAAAGATAGAGGTAATGTGCTTCTAGCCATCATAGATCGAACCATATCCAATAAGGTTCGATTCCTCCTCTCAGACACACCATTATGTTGTGGTGTTCCAGGTGGAGTGAGTTGTGAGACAATCCCACAACTCCTAAGATGATCTTGAAAAACATCACTTAGGTATTCGCCACCTCTATCGGTGCGGAGAATTTTAATTGACCTGTTGAGTTGATTTTCTACTTCATTCTTGAAGATTTTGAACATTTCAAAAGCTTCATCTTTGTGCCTTAATAGTACACATACCCATAGCGACTGTAATCGTCGGTAAAGGTAATGAAGTATCTTTCACCATTCCTAGCCATTGGCTTAAAAGGACCACATACATCCGAATGTATGATACCTAATAAATCTTTTGCCCTTTCGTTAGTTCCACTAAAGGGTGCCTTAGTCAATTTACCTTGTAAACAAGATTACATACATCAAATGAATCACATTCATTTGTTTTTAAAAGACCGTTCTTTTGAAGTGTTTGTATACGTTTCTTGTTTATATGACCAAGGCGACAATGCCAAAGGTAGGTATCATTCAAATCTAATTTGAGTCTTTTGGTGGTTGCTTGGTACATGGAGCTATCATATGTTACGTTTTCATGAACCAATTCATAAATACCATTACAAGGTATAGCTTTAAAATAAATACATGATTTAAAGAAACATGAATATCATTGTCAACAAACTTGAAATCATAATCATATTGTCTTAAACGGGAAACAGGATTTATGTTCCTAGTCAAACTAGGAGCATACAATACATTATATAAAATGACTTCCAAACCACTTGGAAGCTTCAAAATGTAGTCTCCTCGGGCTTCAACGTGAACTTTTGCACCATTGCCCATGAATAGACTTATTTCCCCTTTTGCATAATGCTCATTTCTTTTGAACCCCTGCAATAAATTGCAAATGTGAGTTCCACATCCGGTATCTAATACCCATGTGTAGAAGAAATAACATTTAGCTCAACATGTATCATGTAAATTATACCTGAGGTTTGCCCTGCATCCCTCTTTTCTCTTAACTCTTTGAGATAGACTGGACAATTTCTCATCCAATGCCCTATCTCACCACATTTGAAGCATGGGTCGTTTGCAGCAACCTTTTGCTTCTTCTCCTTGGGCTTCGGAGGTTCCGCCCTAACAACCATCTTCCCCTTTCTTCCAACGTGCCCCTTTCCTTTGGCAACATTTGCCTTAGGAGGGGGTAGAGACCTCTTCTTTCTCCCACCTTCATTAATGGTGAGAACGGGTAAAACCCTTTTCCCATTCCTGCCTCAGCTGATTTGAGCATCGAATGAAGTTCATTTATGCTCTTGTCCCATCCGTTCATGTTGTAATTCATGACGAATGCCTCAAACCTTTTAGATAGGCCATTAAGGATCAAATCCGTGGCCAACTCCTTTGAGACAGGACAATTTAGCCTTTGAAGGCGGTCGATGTGGCTTTTCATCTTAAGAACATAAGATGAAACTGATTGGGATTCTTCCATCCGACATGCATGAAGTGCTCGAACCGTTTCGAAGCGCTCCACTCTAGCTTGTTGTTGGAACGTTTCCCGCAACTGGGTGATCATGTCATAGGCTCCATGGAGCTCATACTCCTTTTGGAGTTCGGGTGTCATACTTGCTAACATTAAGCAAGAGACTTGGACGGAGTCTTCCACATATTTAACCCAATCATTATAGGCCTCCACATCCTCCTCGTTAGGTTCACCGGGGATGGGATCATCAAGAATGTAGGCCCGCTTTTCTTGCTTGAGAACAATTCTCAAGTTGCGGTACCAATCCATGAAGTTGTTAGGTGTTAGACGATCCCTTTGAAGGATCGCCCTAAGAGATTGGTTGTTATGGTTTGGTACATCGTTATTAGCGTTGGTGTGGTCGGCCATCTACAAGATTTTACAAAGTTCCATTTTAGTAATCGTTGATATATTATATATTTCAATTATTAATACCCTTTACGTCTCATAGACTATTAAAAAAAAATTTAGAATCCAACGTTATATTTAAATATTGATTAGGTGACCTTTATCCCATTTTTTAAATAAACAAGGTAGTCATAATGACAATTGCAACCCATTGCAACTTCTAATGGTATGGGATCGTTTGAACATCTTATGTTTACAACGGCATGTTATCCCATCAACACCTTTTATAAAACACATTTTAGGTGATCCATTCATATATTTTATAAATCAATTCGTCCTACTTACACACACGTGTGAGTTTACTACATAAGTGGTTAGGTGACCTTTATCCCACAACATGGTATTCTCATCTCAAGTTACAAGTTCCCTCAAAGTGGTTAGGTGACCTTTATCCCACTAAGAGTTTGCAAATAACCTAAGTGTTGTATAAAAGGATGGTGTTTAACTTGTTTCTCAAAAGGGATTTGAAATTTCACAATTCTTGTTTTAGAAAAGTCCATTTAGTATATGATTGTATGCATTCAACCATATGGTATCCATTTGGTTCTTTTAAATAAAACCCATTTTATTTTGCAAACCAATAACTCCTTTTATAGACCCATTTTATTTAGCTTAATGATTTGAGAACCAATTACATGTAATAGTTTGTTCTAGTTGATGGTTTGTTAATGACATCCAAATATCCAAAACAAAACAACATCATAAGCATTCAACCAAGCATAACCAAATAACCAAATATGCATAACAAAGTATACTAAGTTGAGCACACTTTTTAGCCAAAACAAGTGTGTCAAAAGGTCTTGTCCTAAGGGTTAAGAACATGACACATGGTTGACAAAAGGAACTCCCACTTGAATCCACATCTTCAAGCATCCTCTTTGTCCATCTTTTCTTCAAGTCTTGATCTTGAACATCCTTACAAAATATGTATCCTAATACATTTTTCTAGTAAAGATGGACTCCTAATCTATTATTATTACAAACCATATGAATGAATAGATTACAAAACAAGACTTGAAATAAAATAAATATTACATGTCCAAAAGAATATAACATGACAACCAATCATTCAATCCAAATGGTCTAGACTTTGTTATGCATAACAAAAAAACATATCCAAAAATTCCTATGTCACGAAATGGGGCAGCCCCTTTTCCCATGTTCTTGGCCAACATAAACCAAGAACAAATGGGTTAAGTCCATACAAACAAACATCTTATGACTAGATTTTTTAAAGATCCTTACATGCATAAAGTAATATCTTTAAGAAATCAAAAGGGGTTTTACATTCCAGCCCACAAACATACGGGTATGTGGTGTCAAACACCATAAAAACCGAGAACAAGCAAGAAAAATACATGTATGCTTTCGTATATGTGGCTCTGATACCATTGTTGGGATTCAACATGTTTATCAAAGTTCATATCATGTTCATTTGTATGAAAAATGCAGCGGAATAGTTTTAAAACATGTTAATATGTTGATTATTAAACCCATTTTAATAAGCAAACCCCAAAGCCATGGATCAATATACGAAATACATACAAAGGAATAAACATAGGATATAAAGAACACAACCTTTGGAGCTGTTCAAAGACGAATTTTAAGAAGAGAAAGAAGATGAAATCGTGGCTGAAACTTCAAAATAGAAGTCCTCAAGAGGTGATACCCCAAGCTTGTACAAACACCTTTGATTGCTAGGCTTCTTGACACAAATTTTCAGCAACAAAATCCTCTTTTGTATGCTGAAAATTCAGCTCTAACTATTCTTCAAACCGTGAGAGAAAGAGAGAGTAGAGAGAGACCTTTTTGGTTGTGTGTGTTCTTGGATGTGATAGAATGAAAATGTGTTCAAGTGTCCAAGACTTGCATGTCTTGGAACTAATAAAATGGGGCATCCAAGACCAAAAGGGGCGGCCGAAAATGGCCCCCTTTTGTTTCCCTCTCAATTCAAATTTTTATAAAATATACAATCACATCCCTTGTTTTATAAAATTAAAACCATTTTAATTTTATATTACTAACACACATTATTATTTGCCATTGCTTAACCATATTAAATAATGTACAAATAATCTTCTATGAACAAATTATCTATATAATGATGTTCATCTACAAAAGCAATAATTTAGAAAATCCAATTTTCTAAATTGGTGTCATTATTTATTTGTGTGATCTTATCAACAAATAAATTACCTTTTGGTGTTTGTTTGGCTTGTTATTGGGTATGACCCGACTTGGGCAGATCAATACTTTCATCTATTGTACCCACTGAAGAAGACGACGATGATGATGATGATCGGAATGATGGTCAAGGTGGTGGAGATACTGGTCCCAGTTAATCAAGGGCCACTGAAACTTCTACATATCTCCATCATCTCCACATGACACCACTGATGCACCTGGTGGAACGGAGAAGGTTGCCTTCCACCAAGACTTCTTGCTCGATGAAGAGGAACAATCTGACAATGAACCTCTAGTAAGGGAAGTCGGTAGCTGGGTTTTGGCTACCAAAAATGGGAAAGAGGCTGTCGGTGGATGCCAATCTGGGTAGAAGGGTGGTGCTACTGACTTCACTGATCCTACTTACATACCCGACCAGCCAATCAGCTCAGGGGGAACCTTTATCTCCAAGGATCAAGGAAGAAGAGGATGGCCCAACCCCATGACAATAAGAGCAAGAGGCAGAGGATCACCCTAAGCAGTACAGTCACCACCATTACCACAACAACCACCACTACCATAGCCACTGCCCCACAAAACCCACTCTCACGCCCACAACCACTAACACTACCACCACCACTGACATTACCACCACCACTTATACATCTACCTCCACCTCACCCCCACTACCCAACACAACTCCACCATAATCCACTCCCATTCCTCCTCCCATCTTCACCACATCCACCACCAGAACCACCACCCAATAAGCCGGTAAATCCACCCAATCCCCAATGACATATGGCTCCACTCCCACTATCGGGTTAGAAGAACAGCTGGAAAGCCTAAACCCAGCACGCACCTCCAAAGCAGAATGCCTACACCAAACTATACAGAGTCAAGAAAAATCAGAAAGTGTTTGGAAAAATCAGCGCGTGGGCTTATTTTGAAGACTTAATCTTTATGCTGTAAAGAGAGTGAAGGGGATTGATTACTTCAGATATCCGCATGATTTGAAGAGTCTTTCTAGTTTTGAGCTTAATAGATTGGCAAATTTAGATCTTTTGTATGCCAACCCAAGGAAGATGTCGGGATGGTTTGACATAGCTCTAAAGAGAGAATACCACACTAGATTGGCCAAATTTAAGCCTCAACAACCTAAATGTTTTATTCATAAGACTGATGTTGATCTTATCTCTGGAAGACCAAAGGTAGTACTGAAGTGGAGTCACCCACACACAATGTCTATGATTTCTCTAAGGGAGATGCCTCAGGACTTCACTCTACACTTCAAATGGTGGTATTATGATTGGAGGATGGGAGAAGTGGTCACAGTGTTGAACAAAGATGGGAAGATTGAGACTATCAGGGTATTTGACCCAATGTGGCCTACCAACTTGTCTACAGAAGATGTCTACACTCTATACAAGTGGCCACTATTCTATAACACACAAGATATTGTCCAAGCTCTATAGTTCCAACATGTTATACGTCTCTGCTTTGCATTTGAGATACACGCAGGAGTCACCAGAGAATAAAAGTATAAGAGATTTCAAGAACATTTAAAGAATGTTAGAAAATAGACTAAATGTAGTGACTTCAGAGGAAGATCTCTCAAACTTATGAACAACAGATTGATCCACAACAGAGCCAAAAGCTTGCTGAAGAGTACTAAAGATCATAGAAGAAGGTGATGACCATGAAGTTGAAACTAAGCTTCTAGTGCATCTGTAATTTGATAGATTTAGCCTGATTTGGTTTCAATATTGGAGTAATTGCATGCCACGAGAGCAACAGCAGAAGAGAGACAAAAGAACTTGGAGAAAAGCACTAAAGCAACAACAAAAGAGAGACAAAAGAACTTGGAGAAAAACACTAGAGCCATAGAAAAAGAGAGACAGAAGAACTTGGACCTACATGACAGACAATAGGGTAAACTAGGTTCAAGGGGGAGTTGGTTCATACATCATGTTCCTAGTTTATGTTCATAATGTAAAAGTCTTTCATTTCTTACATATGTGTAATGTAATTATTCAATGAAATATGATATGTGTTTGATGTTTACTTATCTTTGATTATTTCATATGTATGAACTTTATATATAGCTTTGAGGTTGTTGTACATAGTTCTTAGTCAATGATGATTGAGAAATGTGTTCAACTTAGTCAGGTGACTATTCATGCTAATGGACCATACTCATGGACCATACACATGAATAAGTCATACTAATGAATCAGTCGCATGACTGAACCATGAGACTGGATCAGTCATATGATTTAGACATAAGATTGACTCAGTCGCACGACTGAATCTTCAGTCGTGCATATGACTCAAT
This sequence comes from Flaveria trinervia, assembly GCA_025506515.1. NCBI lineage: Eukaryota > Viridiplantae > Streptophyta > Magnoliopsida > Asterales > Asteraceae > Flaveria > Flaveria trinervia. The sequence continues at coordinate 54,681,039 of CM046449.1, read as the reverse complement.
CACATGAGTTAGTCATACTACTGAACCATGCTAATGGTTTAGACGTACGAATGGCTTTTGCAAACCTTTAAATACGACTTAATTTGTGGAAAAACATAACACTTAGAGAGATACTTTGAATATACATAAACCCTAGCCGTCCAGAGCGTCCTAAATAGCCAATCCAACTTCATAGTTCGATCTTGATCTGTTAAGTGCTCTAAGAAAGATTAACATGTTGTCTTTATTGTCTTTTGATAGTTTGTAATAGTATAGGGACTATGTGTGTAATTTGTTAGTTCCTTTACTTTTTGTTTTCAGTATAAATAGCTTAGATTTGCAGGTAGATAGTAACGAATACACAAGATATTCGAATATGCTTTTCATACTTGTAATTGTCTTAGCTTGATATTAATGAAAACTTGAAGTTTATTGATATCTTATTTTGATTTGATTACTTTGTGTGAATTTCATTGAATTGTGTTCATAAGTCATCACATATTGATTCATTTGATCCTATCAAATGGTATCAGAGCTGTTGGTAAGCTGTTAGTGTTTGATTTTCTTTTTAAGTTCATCGACCATGAAAAACCTCAAAAGTCTCATTGAATCTGTGATTGAGATACAATTCAATTGAAAATTTGTGAATTTCAGTTGTGTTTCATCATCAGCAACATGATTTGAATGACAATTACCAGATAAATTCATCAAATTCAAGTCAATTTGTTGAATTTGTTGTTCGAGAAAAAGGTTTGAAGTTTCGAAATGAAAATCTCAAAATTGAGTGATTTGTTGTTGAAATTGAAGAAATTGATATTAAGAAGAATGTTTATCGGCATAAAACTCATTTAACTGAAAAGTTTCAATCGAATTCATCAACATTTGAAGAATTCAGAAGATTTGAGTTTGTTACATTCATTTGAAGAGTTGTTCTCAGAAGATATTCAATAATCATAATCAAAATCTGAAAAATTGAACTGAAAGGATGATGCTTTGTGTTCAAAGTATTTGTGTAAACTGAAAATAGAATGTGTTTGAAAATTACAATATGAATCTACATAATCTTGCGAATAAATGCTTTTTAGGTTGAAAATCAGATGATATTTGATTTTATGTTGAGACTAAAATGAAGGGACAAAAGAAATTTAAAAAGAAATAGAAAATAAAATTTTATAAATTGAAAGTGCAATATGCAAAAAGTTCAAAATTTGGGGATCTAAATGGTAAAAGTGTGCAAGTGAAGAAATTGGAAATCACAAGTGTTTAAATCATGAAAGTCAACTCATGCACCTAAACAGTGCACATGCGCCTCAATAGGAGCATGATGAAATTTTTAGGATTATACAAAGTGTTGGACGTTTGATTCATTCCCATGCGTCTAAACAATTGTAATACATCTATGAAAATTACAAGTGTTGGACGTTTGTGATAATCCCATGCGTCTAAATAGTGTTTCTGTGTTAGACGTTTGTCATGTCTCATGCGTCTACATAGTTTCAAAATTCCAAGTGTTAGACGTTTCACGAAGTCCATGCGACTGAACAGTGCAAAAGCGTCTAAACAGTGCTTATGCCTCTGAACAGTTCCCATGCGTCTGATTTAAAACGCACACAATGCTCATGCGTCTAAAAAAATAAGTGAATTCTAGGTTTTCATATGCCCAAACAGGGACCATACGTCCAAACAGGGCTCATACGCCTAAAAATTTCACTTATATAAATTGAACACTTATGTGTATTTCTCATTTTCATTTCAAAAATTCTCAGAACAAAACCCTCGAACTTGCGACTGTCGAGTATCATCACATCCTTATTTCATCTGAAATCGAATCAAATCCATTGAGTATACATTGTATTTGAATATATAACGTAAGTTTGTGATTCAAATATATAAATTTTGGGTTAAATCAGTGCATTGTTATAGACGGTTGAATGCTATTTGGGCGTTCGAACCCAATATAATCCAAGTTAATCTGATCAAATGAGTATGATATCAAAAATTGATACTGGATTATTGATAAGAACTCTTTTTGAGTATAGTGATGTATTGTTTTGATCTTAAAGTGAAAATGTTTTGTTGATGATGAACTCAGTTGATTTTACATAGTCGAAGAAGATGAACAGTCAGTCATTCTTTGAACAAAAATAATAAAAATTAAAAAAAAATTAAAAAATATTATTAAATCAAAATTGAAATGTTAAATAATAAATTCAAAATGAATAAAGATTAATGTTTTACAACTTGAAATCTCAATTCAAAAGTAAAAATAAAAAGGTCAAATTCAAAAGTCAAAATCAAAAGTCATATGTAGAAATAAATTTCATTAATCAATATTCAATGTTCTCATAATACTTTTGTTGTGTTTTGTAGATGGCAGAATTAAAATTTGAGCCAAAGCATAATGTAGCTGCTTTTTTAGATGATGAAAACAGAGAAGCTATTGGATATGAAGATATTATCAGATTTCTACTCAGAACAAAATATGTGTGCAAGGCCCATGATAAATGGAAGAATGATTAAAAAAATTCTGGAGAACTGCTCAAGTTGAAAGAGATGATCAAGGAAACAAAGTTTTAAGAGCCTTCATCACATCAGAAAGAATGCTTGAAGTTTCTGAAGAAGCAATCAGACAAGCTCTAAGACTGGGTGATAATGATCCTGAAGATTTATCAGAATATACATTTAATGAATGTAGAGAGGTTTTTCTATAGATGGGTCATCCAGATCATTTCCCTAAGAAGTAATTTTTTAGAGCTCGTGTATTTAAGCATTGGAAGCTTTTATGCTATATCTTTCAACATTGCATGTCTAAAAGAAGTGCTGGTTGGGATTCATTCCCTGTAGACATTGCATCTCCAATTATAGCCTTATCAACAAACAGAAGATTTAACATGGCTAAGTGGATAATGAATGGTTTCATTTTTTATCTTGAAAGAGGAGTAAGGCATAAGTATTTGATGTACCCAAGATTTCTTCAACTTCTTATTAATTATGCAAATCCAGATCTGTATGCTGAAGAAGTTATTGGTGAAAAGATTCAGTTAGAGCACATGTCAGAGATTTGTTTACAAAATACTGGCAATGATCACTCGTGCTCAAAACATTCCAGTTTTTGATTATATCAGGAATGTATCAATGGATGAAGTTGATATTACTCAGCCACACTTCCATCTAACTGAAGAAGAACCAATAGATCCAATGATCTGATTGAAGATGTAGAAGTTGATGAAGAAAGTGATGATGATGTGTCTGAAATTTCATCAAGTGAAGAAAGTGATGATGATGATGGAAATGATGATGCCACTGAAGCACATCAAGAAGGTTATGAAGAAAGAAATGCAGAAGATACTGGAAATGAGCCACAACCTATGATTGAAGAAAATGTTGAGGAAGCTGTACAAGAAAGGATTCTCAAAATCAAACAATTGATTCTGACTTTATAAATGATATTTTATTCAATCTAGTATTTGAAATTGATACAAATGAAGGATTAGAAGAAATCCCTGTAAGTATGTCACACAATGTGTCTATACAAACAGAGGAAATAGTTGACGTTGATGAGATCGAAAAATTAAAAGAAGAAAATTTAAGCAAAGAAAAGAGATTGAAGAGTTGAAAGTGGAAAATGAAAGAATGAAAGAGATAACAGATCTTGTGAAAAAGAAATTCAAAAGCTTAAAGATGAAAATTTAAAGTTGTTTGAAGAAAATGCATTAAAAGATGAAAAGATTGTAAGTTTTGCCAAAGATAAAGAAGACGTGATCAAGAACTTTGAAGTAATGATTAAAGATTATGATATTTTTGAGGAGAAATTCAAGAAATTATCTAAAGAAAATGAAAATCTCAAAGCTGAATTGCTAAAGGAAAAAGAAGCTCAAAAATCTATATCACCAGTACATGTGATTAGTGCTGAGATGCAGATTGATGAAAATCTTGAGCAAATAAAAAGCAAAAGAAGTAATAAATGTAGAAGAACTGTCTAGTTCTGAGTTGCACCATCCTGATCCAGATGATATGAGTATTCCAGCTCTTAGATCATGGTTGCAAGCTAGAAATTACCCTTGGAGGAAGCTAAAGAGATTACAATCTGTATCTTTGAGAAATCTTGTCAGAAGCTTTCAAGAGACTGAGAAACAAATGAAGAAAATGATAGTACTTGATACAGATAACCCTCAGTATCTTGAAATAACAAAGAGAACAAGAATGTTAAAGCCTCATGAGATAAAACAATGTCAAGATTTGATGATGCTCATGCTCATAGAAAAGAATTGATAGAAATGTTTGCTGATCCAGAAAGACAAACTTATAAAGCATCAACTGAACAAAGGCATATTCTTGATAGTTCAAGAACAACTGGAGACTTGGTAAGAACATATTGCAAAAAGGACAATCAGTTGCCGAATTGTTGAATGCTATGATTGCTCTAGATTTTACCAACCAAGTAAAGATCATTGCATGGAAGTATGATGAAGTGTTTGATGCATTTTTGATAAAGAGAGTAAATGTTGTATGTGATGTTTATCATTTTTACTTAAGTATCATAAAACTTCCTGTGCAAGATTTGAAAGAGCTGAATAGATTACCTCTAATCAATCATTCTGATTCAAAACGTGGGAAGATGTTTGTAGAATTATTAGAAGAGGATTGGATAGATCGAGTAATTTTCTAAACACAAGATGTGATCAAGAGGACAAAGAGTACTTTGTTACTCTAAAGAAAAACAAGAAGCTTAATGGAGTTCATTCAGAAGAAGAACATTCTTTGATAGAATTTTGTGATAAATATTTTGAAAAAGTTACAACTCCTGGACTGAAAGTGATTGATGGTAATCAAAACTCAAAGCCAATTCTCAGATGGTTTTATAACACTGAGACATTTGAGCTAAAGTTAGTCCGAAATCTAGAAAGATGGGATAAGGACATGATTACTTTATTTGGAGTTTTTGAACTAAAACTATTACATCCAAGTTATATTTCATTTTTGTCAGTACAAAAAATGAGAAAGTATCTCCTGAAGTGGCTGAGCAAGATAAGAAATATTTCATTTCTATTATTAATGTGATGAATGCTGCCATGGAAAGAATATCTTTGAGAAAAGCTCTTGCGTATGCCAACATAGTCAAGAAAGATATTAAAGATATTGAATTCATGAGAATATCAAGGAAAGGAGTATTAGAAGTGTACTCAAAGGAAAGTAACAAGCCTATTGAGTTATATGCTAACATTGATATTTCATGTCTTTCAAAAGACACATTGGAAAGAATGAACAAGATGGAGATGAAAACAAATGAAGCTAAACCCAAACAAGGCATTCTTGCAAGTAAATTCAAGTCTGCAATATCAAAAGCTTTGAAAGAATTAGATATTTACAAACAGAAGCCAATGTTCAAAGTCAAAGAAGAACCAGCAGATTACTTTGAATGATGAAGTCAAGTTGAAGATAGAATTAAAGATAAAGTTAGCAGTCAAAGCTTGAAGAGTTTGAAGACAGAAGACCATGTCAATCTTAGGGGGAGTATTGTTAAGTGCTCTAAGAAAGATTAACATGTTGTCTTTATTTGTCTTTTGATAGTTTGTAATAGTATAGGGACTATGTGTGTAATTTGTTAGTTCCTTTACTTTTTGTTTTCAGTATAAATAGCTTAGATTTGCAGGTAGATAGTAACGAATACACAAGATATTCAAATCTGCTTTTCATACTTGTAATTGTCTTAGCTTGATATTAATGAAAACGTGAAGTTTATTGATATCTTGTTTTGATTTGATTACTTTGTGTGAATTTCATTGAATTGTGTTCATAAATCATCACATATTGATTCATTTGATCCTATCATGATCGATTCTAACTCATTTTTAACGTTTAGTTCATTGTTATATCGACCGGGTTATCGTTCTCACTAATTGGATCGCCAATCATATAGGATTCCGTACTATTCTGGTTTCACGCAGAATCCTTTAGTACTCCGTACGTACACAGTCCTAACACAATGTATGCGTCTTTAGCAGTTGATGTAAAGACATATGATTGCTTCTTGCATTGCCTGGAGATGATCCTTCCACCAAGAAATTGACATCCTCCTGATATGGATTTCTTGTTTAAGTTGCAGCCACCATAATCACTATCATTGTAACAATAAATATTGAAATTCTTTTTCCTGGGATACTAAAGACCTATTTTTGGAGCTCCTTTGAGATATCTAAGAATTCTCTTCATAGCATTTAGGTGAGACACCTTAGGAGTAGCTTGATATCTTGCACAGATACTAGTTGCGAACATGATATTAGGTCTACATATAGTGAAATACATTAGAGATCCAATAATTTCCCTGTACCGGTGCTGATTTGTATCCTTCCCCTTGGAATCAGGACAAAGATTTTGTTTTCTGGGTATCGGTGCCTTGGCCGGCTTATAGTATTTCATCTCAAATCTTTCTAAGATGTCTTTCACATACTTAGATTGATTTACAAAGAACCCTTCTTCAATCTGCTTCAGTTGAATTTCATGGAAGAAATCCATCTTTCCCACGGAACTCATCTCAAAATTCTTTTTCATAATGCTATCAAAGTCTTTTCACATTTGGTCATTTGAGGAACCAAATATGATATCATCAACATATACTTGTACAAGCAATATGTCCTTCCCAGAATTCTTTATTAATAATGTCTTATCTATGGTGCCTCTGGTATAGCCATGCTTTAGAACAAACTAAGATAGCGTCTCCTACCATAGCCTAGGTGCCTGGTGCAGCCTATAAAGAGCTTTGTCTAGTTTGCACACGTAGTTGGGGTGTTATGGGTCTTCAAATCTAGGTGGCTGGCACACATAGACTTCTCTATCGATATCCCTATACGGAAATGCACATTTGACATCAAATTGATAGACTGTGAAGTTCTTGGATGCAGCAAAAAGCAAGGAAGATTTGAAGAAATCAAGTCTTGCAAAAGATGCAAAGACATAAGTGTAATCATTGCCTTCCTCCTATGTGTATCCTTGAACCACTAGTCTTTCTTTTTTTGATGATCAAAACCTTTATCATCTTTTTTATTTCTGAACACTTATTTAGTGCCAATGGGGACTTGGCCAGGTGGTAATGGACACAGGCTCCATACCATTTGCTTCTTGAATTGATGCAACTCCTCTTGTATTGATTCAAACCAATTTTGTCCTTAAGGGCTTTTTCCACCTTCTAAGGTTCCATTTCAGAGAGAAAACATGAGTACAAGCAGGCATTCCTATTGTGGGTCTGGCATCTTGTTCTTACACCTTCTAAGACATCCCTAATGATGTTCTCAGTTGGATGAGTGTTGTGTATCTTGAGCCTATGAATCATATCTAGTTGCATAGATAAATCCAAGTTAGAGAAGTTTTGATTAGGATTTTGAACACCATTTCCTGCTTATGTCTCACAATCATTCATTGAGGACTGATTAATGAATGTGGTACAACATCAATGATATTTGGCTATGAAGCAGCATCAATAGTTGCTTATTCCTCCAGATCACTATCTTCATCAGCTTGGTCTTGAGTATTAGAGTTGTCAGCTGCAGAGTTTTGATGCATAGTTTGCTGACAACTTGTTTAAGCTTTATTGTTTCCTTACATGTTCAAGACTTTCTATAGTGGGAGCTTGATCTTCATGACTTTTTGGAGAAATTGGAATAGTTCTAGGTAACTCAAATAGTTGATCATCATATGAGTTATTTGGAGTTCCTATTCCAGCTGAAAGATTCTCACAAGATATTTAGAATAGTTTGGAAATAATTCTAAGTCAAAGATATGATCTGAACCATTTTCGTTTTCCACAAGGAGTGTGCTCATTACAACAATGTTGGATGATTCCTATAATCGTTAATTTTTGATATTATATACTTTATAAGCAATAGAGTTTTAGTAATATCCAACAAAGATAACATCATTAGACTTTTTAGCAAAATTTGCCAAATTATGTTTTGTGTTAAGTATGGTGCACCTGCAACCAAATGACCTAAGTAAGCCAATGAACGGTGGCCTCTTGTTCCATAACTCATAAGGGGTCTTTCCATTAGGCTTAACACTAAGAACCATGTTTTGCACATAACATGCAATGCTGACTACCTCTGCCTAGAAATTTAGAAGTGTTTTGAATCAACTAACATAGTTTTTGCAACCTCAATACATGTCATGTTGCTCCTCTTAGCAATAACATTTTGTTGAGGAGTTATGGGAGCACTATATTATGTAGCAATCCCTTTTGAGTTAAAAAATGAGTTAAGAACTTGATTCTTAAAATCAGTCTGTTGATCACTTCTAATAATTTTCACATTGTGATTTCAATTTTAAGAATAAAAGATTTTAAAGTTTCACTAGCTTCATCTTTAGTTTTAAAAGAATACCCATGTAAATCTTGTAAAATCATCAACAATCACAAGGCAATATGATTTCTTTGAAATGCTCATTATACTTGTGGGACGGAATAAATCCATGTGCAATTAGTGTAATGGGGTAGTGATAGAGTTAATCTTTTTGGATTTGTGAGATGTCTTGTGTTGCTTCCCTTTCAGACAAGCAATACAAATATTTTTATAGAAAATTACTTTTTAGGCACACCATGTATCAAGTTATATGTAACCAATTTGTTCATGCTTTTAAAATTAAGATGACACACTCTTTTATGCCATAGAGTTGACTCATCACCATTTGATTTGGAAAGAAAGTATGATACTTCAACTAGTGGGGTCATATCCCCTCTCCTAGGAGATTTAAGAAGCACCAATTACTAAGAAATTGACATCCCTAGTTGGAGGATAATGCAATCATTTTCTGTGAAAAGTATTTGGTGCTTTTAGTCATAGAATTGAGAAACACTTAAGAAATTGTGTTCAAGCTATTTGACAAAGTTCACTTTGTCAACTTTTAACTTACCATTGGATACACTACCTTTACTAAAAATGTATCCTCTGGCTTTACCTCCAAACTAAACAGGACCTCCATCAAAATGTTCAGATTGTTGTATGAGAGATTTGTTCACTATCATATGCGTGGAGCATAAATTGTCCACATTCATACATTTCATTCTTGTCATGTGGATGTCCTTACACATAAGATGAAATGATTAGTTTCAATTAGAAACCCAAGCCTGATTGTTCTTGGTCTTTTCCAATGTGGATGAGATAATTAAACCAACATGTATGCATGGAGGCTCAACTATGGTTATAAAGAAGAGGTTTGGGCTATAGCATTTTTTCTGATCTTCCATTCCATCCTATGGTTGATCAGTGTAAATGAGCTTGTAGAGGCTTGAGCAAGATGACTTTCTTCTGAGGCTTCTTTCTTCTTGGAAGAAGTTATCAACACCTTTTGTTTCGAAGTAGTCTTCTTCTCGGATAGTTTCAAAGGATTCCTATTGTTCCTTTGTTTATTCTTTTACTTGTCTTCCGAAGCAATTTTCCTGTTGGAAGAATAAGTTTCTTCCGAAAGTAACTTAGCTTCGGAAACAATCTTTCCTTTTTTTAATACTTGTACCATATAGGAAGGTCCAAATGTGAAACCATCCTTGACTCCTTCTTTCTTAACGTCGTTTGTATAATGTGTGCTTGCTGGATTGTAGTAACAATCTTTAGCCATATGGTTATGTAGACCACACATTATGCATTCAATGTTAATTTTAATAGGACATGAGGGTTGTTGTTTCTTGCATTTCTTTTCTTCTTCAAAAGCCTTCCCATTTATTTTTTGATCCTCATCTAGATAGGAGTGCTAGTACTACATTTCTTTTCTGGATTAAAATTTCCAACCATTTGGAATACAGTTTAGATGAATACACCCTTTTGCTTTGGGTCTATTTTCAACCTTGAATCAGTCACCTTTTTAGCAATTTTTCTTGCTGCCTTGATTTTATTATTTCTTTCTTTGGTTGGTCATTAGTGGAATGGATGAGGTTTTCTACCTTCCTTCCCTTTGGTGGTCATCATTGTTGCATCATTCTTCTGCTCGTTGGGTAGCGTGTTAGCAGTTGGAACCTCTTGCTCATCGGTACCATATATTGGTTGTTTAACAGACACATAAGAGTGTGGTGGAGCAATTTCATTAGTTCCTAACCCACTTTTGTTTTGATAACATACCTTTGAGTGGGAGGATAATGCAATGATGTTATTGAGTTATGCTCTTCAATGGCATACTTCTTTGCTTTGGCCTCAACTATTACTAGTTAGGCTTGAGCCTTAGTTAAATTGGAGATTAAATCTTTTATTTGAGTCCTGTAATTTGAATTTTCATGTTTTAAAAGTGATATAGTCTTCTCTAACTCTTAATTTTGAGTTTGTAGTCAGATTCTACTATCTTAAATTAGATTTTAATATGTCCAAGGCCTTAGTATCATATTTAATTTCCATGTTACAACCCTAATACAATTTAACCTTAGCAATACAAGTTATGGTATAGATATGTTCATATACTTTATTGTCTTTAATAACAGCCATGAGAGCTTGAGAATGAGTGATAGCTTGCATCATTCAGCTCCAATCAACTTCTTGAGCAATAGCTGTAGTATGTTGTATGTTGGTTTGACTATAGTTTTTGGGGTAACATGATGTTAGGAGGCTTGAGTTGCTCCAGGATTGGATTTGAAGCTTTACATTCCCTTGCAAAGTGGCCAAGTTGATTGCAATTGTAACACTTGGACTTTGACTTGTCAACCCCAAATTTGTTATTGGTTGGGTTCTAAGAGAGTCGCCTTCCAGCTCTTTTGTAGAACTTCTTTGCTCTGTATGTTCAAAGAGCCATCTGCTACATAATGTCCATATACTCCACATCATCTGGACTAAAACATTCGAGATCATCAAAATAGAAATCTCTAGAATGCTCATTCCCAGATACAAAAGCATAATGTAACACCCGAATTTTTAAGAATAAAAGTGTAGAAAAAGGGAGAAACACAATTCAGCCCAAGTTGAGGGGCTAAATGTGTCAAAAAGGAAAAAGTATAAAAGTTGGTACAAAAGTGGGCATGGCCACCCATACTTTCTACACATCACTTTCATTCGGATTTTTTAGAGACAGAAAGAAGAAGAGCAGAATTCGGACTTTGAAGAAAGAAGAAGGAGAATTCGAATTCAAGGTAAGAATTCATCATTTTAAGTTGTTCTTGGCCGGCCTATGACCCAGTTGTATGCTTATGTGTGTTTATGTGTTCGGTTGTGTGTGTGTATGTTTTTGGTGGGTTTAAGCGGTCGAACTCAATTACATTCTGGTTTTGAAGAAGTTCATCTTAAAGTTGTCAAGGTGAGTTCTAGAACCCCCCTTTGTACATGTTTTAACTGATTTTGGGGCTGGAAATACATGTATGTACATTTTTATGAATGTGGATTTTATACCTGTATGTATGTGTGAATCTGGGTGGATTATGATTTGGTTGAATTATGATGTGATGATTGAGTTTTGTTCATGTTTTGTTGCCTAGAATGTTATAAATAAGCCTAGAACATGATGATTGATGAATCGGGACTAATTATAATGATTGATAGTATGAGTTGGCTGCCTATGCGCCTAAAATAGGCCCATGCGCCCAACGGTTAGAAAGGTCTAAAGTATAGTCCCATGCGCCCAAAACCCATACACCCAAATAGTTCCCATGCACCTCGAATCGACAGAAAATTGACTATGTGTCCATGCACCTAGACTTCCCATGCGCCTAAGTACTCATGTGCGTGCATAGTGCTCATGCGCCTAGAATTGCCTAACATAACTAAGTGCGCCTAAGACTTACAATATTTTTTTGAGTTTTGGGAAAACTGTAAAGTGTATTCTTTGATTTGGGATGTTCCCAGGGGTTATGTATGTTCCTTATTATGTATGTTTATTTTTCGTGGCTTTGCGTGGTATGATTAATATCAATAAACATAAAATAGTATGTAATGAAAAGAAGAAAGAGAATGAAAAAAGGAATGTAAAGTATGAAAGAATGCATGAATTAAAGAAAGAATGAATGGATGGATGAGTTTTACCCCGGTACTCGTGCTAGGCTTTGTGCGTAATGAATAGGGGTCTATTTATAGACTTCGGCCCAGTACCTGTTTTGTGCCTATGTTTGGCGTAAAAATATGTATGGGATCCCTATCACTTGCCCCGATACTAGTACCAGGCTTTGTGTGCAATGAATGGAGATCTATTTATAGACTTCGGCCCAGTACTCGCTCTTTGCCTACGTGTGGAGTATAGCTGATAACACTGATCTAGAAAGAATGAAAGAAAGGTGGATAATGAATGGTAACGGAAGATAATAATGGTATTATTTGTGTATGTATGATGCATAATCACGAATGGACGTAAAGAACGGTTTTAAACGAGAGAAAAGTATTTTATTTTATAAAAATAAAACTCACTGAGTAATGCTGACTTTTATGTGTTTCCAGTTGGCACATGAATGTTGTTGATGATGGCACGGGGCAACTACTTGGATTATTTTGGATGGCATCCATTCATGTTATGATAATGTTTTTGTGATGTAATGCAAATTATGATATTTTGTAACTGTTAACTACAATGTATTATTTTGCAAAAGCAATTATAATTATATGAAATGGTTTAAAATTATTCCGTTGTATGTTTTAGAATTTGTAAATGTAAATTTTATGTTTTATGTGCGATGATTGTCCAATTGTGAGTGTCCCGAGAACGGGGCCATACAAGTTAGTATCAGAGCAATGTTTAAGTGAAACGGGTTAAAATTTTCAAAAGAAACCTAAACTTGAACTGAAAATACGACAAAAGGGAAGGGATGCCAGTCCGAGTAGCTGGTGCCATTAGGTATTTTCTTAATGCTAACCGGTATTATGTGCTCATGTTATGTGATTTATGTGCTTCTAGTAGATTTAGATACTGATGTTGTCTAGATAGGAAATGCCTGGGGTATGAAGAGTAAAGTAAGTGGTTAATCACAACTGACCACTGTAATTAGAAACTTACTATACTTGACATGAACTGAGCTATTACCTTTAATGATTGTGTTAGTGTTTAATCTTATAGTGTGAGAGAGGATGGCCAGTGGTAGATCTTTGAACTCTTCTCGAGGTGGAGGTCGTGGTGGACGTGGTGCTGGACCATGGGTCATGAGGGGAAGGCCTCGAGTTAAAGAGGTGGCTCATGAAAAGCCCAAGACCCCTTATCTGTAGGGTGGTGATTAAAGTGCTAACTTGAGGGCCTCAATGAAGGAGTAGTGGTGGAAGAGGTTCATCAGGTCATGCAAACAATCTTACTATCTATGTGACTAAAGTGATTATAGCTGTGCGAGAAGGAGAAAAGACGGAGAGGAGAAAGAAGAGCTTGTGCCTGAGGCAGCACGAGGTTGTAACTACGGGGCATTTCACAGATGCAAGCCCCTAAATTTTGACGGAAATTGCACTGTTGTTGCTCACGGTGGGTGAGAGAGTTGGAAGCTATTCTGGGTATCAGTGAGTGCTGGGAGGATCAGAAGGTGAAGTTCGCCACCCACTCCTTCATGGACTCGGCCTTATCCTGGTGGGACAATATCGTCCAAGCCAAGGGTAGTAGGGCGATTGGCTGGATGAGGTGGGCAGAGCTAAAGAAGCTGATCATTGAGAAGTTCTGTCCTCACTGAGAGTTGGACAAAGTGGAGAGGGAGTTCGTACATTTGGAGGTGGGAATCATGACACGCCAACAATACACCACCAAGTTTAACAAGATGGCACGTTTGGTGCCGGATAAGGTGACGCATCTGTTTGAAAGATCAAGAGGTATATCCAAGGATTGCCGGTGGATATCCAAGGATTTGGTGGGTAGGCTGTAGGATGAAAGGGAGGTGGTGGTGGTTGAGGTGAGTAAGAAGGGTGGTGGTGACCAGAACTGGAGTTGGAAGAGATTTGGACGTGGCGGGCTTCTTCAAACAACAAATTTGCGAGGGTGGATGACCGATGTGTGGTCATGCCCGGTGTCGGGATGAAAAGGTGTGGTGAATGTGCAAAAGAGCACACCGGATAATGTAGGTTGGGATCCATGCCTGTTTCCGGTGTGGAAGGCCAGGACATGTGGCGAAGGACTGTAGGGTAAGGAGGTGTTATAAGTGTGGAGAGGAGGACCATATGATAAGGGAATGTGAGAAGCTGAGGGCTGAGAGTTCCAGGGCGAAGAGATAGCTGGACTGAAAGGCAGAAAGCTAGCGCCAGGATTTTCACGATGACCAAGGAGAAGGCAAGGATAGACCCCGATGTTTTATCAAGTACCTTTCTAGTAAATCAAACTCTTGCTTATGTGTTATTTGTTTTAGGTGCTAGTAGGAGTTTTATTTCTGCTGCTTTTTGTGCTAAGTTTCCTGTTAGTAGTAGAAGTATTGATGAGCCCTTCCATGTAGAAACTGCCATAGGTAAGTCTACCAGGATTTTTGATCTGATAGAAGGCTGTGTAGTAGAACAAGAAGGTCATACGTTTCCGGCTAGACTATTTTTGATGACCTTAGACGGGTTTGATGTAGTCCTAGGACGGGATTGGTTAGCGGATGTTGGACCAAAAGAACCAATAAGCCAGATCAGAAAAACCTTTAAGTCCCACAAGACATCACAAGAACTGCTGAAGACTTGATCAGCTGTTTGACAAAGTCTGAAGATCAATAGCTGAAGACTAAAGTACTGAAGACTTCAACAGCTGAAGACCAAAGTCTGAAGATCAACAGCTGAAGACTAAAGTACTGAAGACTTCAACAGCTGAAAACTAAAGTACTGAAGACTTCAATAGTTGAAGACCAAAGTCTGAAGATCAACAGCTGAGGACTAAAGTACTGAAGACTTCAACAGCTGAAGACTAAAGTACTGAAGACTTCAATAGCTGAAGACCAAAGTCTGAAGATCAATAACTGAAGACTAAAGTACTGAAGATCAACAGCTGAAGTACAAAGACTGAAGACATCAGCTGAAGACATCAGCTGATGAAACAACAACTGAAGTTCAAGAAGTCCAAGTACTGAAGCTTTCAGAGTTTATCACAACAGCTGAAGAAGCATTCTTTAGTTGTTGTGATGGTTTCCTTTCAGTAGTTTTATTTTCTATTTCAGTACTTGTAAAACTATTGAAGAGCATGTTCTTCAGTTATTGTTGTTTCAGTAGTTTCTTTTCAGTAGTTGTGGTGATAGTAACACTTGGTATTTTCGTAAGAAGATGTCAACTGTTTGACATCTTCAGTAGTTGTGTTAACTTTCAGTAGTTAAATAACAGTTAGATGTCACTGTCAAGTGACATCAGTGTCAAGTGACATCAGCTGACGTCAGCTTTCCTTATAAAAGAAAGATGACCTAATTGTAACTGTGCGAAAAGCTGAGCCGAAGCGTGTATTGATTGAATATATTCCTTTTGGTAGAATTTCTCTCTCTATAACAAACACTGTTTCATTGATAATTTCATGTGTTCTTGTTTAAATTTGTTAATTCGTGAGCTCATTCCGCTGCAAATCCAATCTAATTGTTCAAACTAGATGCCGTGATCCTAACAAATGGTATCAGTGCTCGTTAATCATTGATCGATTTAACAATTGATCATTGAAACTGTTCTTTTGCTATCTACGTTTGATCGAATTAGCAAATTTGGAAGAATCGGTTATAGAGATTGAGTTTTTGTTGCCTCTGGCCATTTTATTTGAGGTTCTAAGTGCTTTTGAGCTAGATTTACTTTGTTTACCTTGAATTTGTCTAAATTCTGAATATGACTACTCCTTCTAATGACCCTCACAATACTGGTTCCTCAACCAAGCCTCCGATGCTGGTTAGGACTGAGTATAACATATGGCAACGAAGAATGCTCCATCACCTGTCTGTAATAGTTCAGGTTGTTGGACATCTGTGGTACATGGTCCACATAGCCTATGGTGAACAATCCGGAAACCAACCAAATGGTTCCGAAGAAGAAGGAACAATACTCTGATAAGGATCGTAAACTATTTGAGATTGATGCTAAGCTCAGGAATTCTGGCCATGGCACTGCCTAATGAAATCTATTCTGGGCCTATGCATCATGAAACTGCTCATGACCTCTGGAAGGAAGCGAAAGAACAATTTGGTGGTACTGATGAGGTCTTAGCAAACAATAGGGAAATACTTGCCCAACAATATGAGACATTTGCTCATAGGAAGGGTGAGACTCTGACTCAAGAGTTTGAGCGTTTTTCATGTTTGATCTCTGAGCTGAAAATGGTCAAACATGAATACACTAATAGCCAGATGAACCACAGATTCCTCGGATCACTGCCTAAGAGATGGGACACATATATAATTGTCCTACGCTCTAATGCAAATCTGGATAGCCTATCTCTCACCCAACTTCATGGGAAACTGCTTACATTTGAAAGAGAGATAGAGCAGAAAAGGAAACTGGCATCATCAGGAAAGCTCACTGAAGACTTTGTACCAGGGAACACTGCCTTGGTCGGTCATGAGTCAGAATATGTTGCATCAGAAAGTAATTATGATGTGCATATAGATTTCTCTTCAAACAGTTCTGATCATGCATTTGTGAGTGTTGATAGTCAGTCAGCTGTAATAGTGACAATTTGTGCTTTGTTATGGATGATTTGAAAGGTATAGCTGATGATGACTTAGAAGAGATGGATATTCTGAGCCAAATGGTCTTGATTATATCAGATCTCAGAAGTTCTACAAGAGAACTGGTAGGAATTCCCTGGACTCTCTGGCAAAACCAAAGTTGGTTTTGACAAGAGTAAGTTGAGGTGTCACAAATGCCAAAGGCTTGGCACTTTGCAAGAGAGTGTAGATCATATGGATCTAACTCCTCTGCACCCTTTGTGACTTTCCAAGTAATATTCAACAAAATAGAGGCAACATCCTGTTCTGGTCATCACTCACACCTCTATCTCCAGCATATTTTGACCCTCAGGTCCAATGCCATATCAATCCCCTGCTATTACATGCCACAAACCAGTCAAGTTCAAGTACCCATTGCTCAACAACCACCTGCTCTTCCTGAGCCTCAACCTTCCCATTCTCATCGACAATCTCAACCTCAACAACACAACTTTTTCACCCCAGGAGTTGTTGACCGGAGTAGTTTACCAGATGATATGTCTGGTCATGAACAACTATTTTCTGGTGTTGGTCAACATGGTGGTGACAATCATTTTGAAACCTTGCTCTTATGGCCCTGGAGTCTGCTGATACCTCATCCTCTAATGCCTCCACACCACAGATATCACAGGTATCCTCTGAGGCCAAGCCAAGCTATGTTCTGAACATGCATAGCCGTATTTGCATCTATTAGAGAAGCAAATGTAGCTCTAATTAACAAGAACAATGAGCTAGAACAATAATATCCAAAAGAAAAGCTGAATTTGAGTCTGTGCTTAATGATAAGATGATGAGATTTACAAACTTAAATGTCAAATCACTGATGATAAGGCTAGGGAAGAGGTACTTCTAGAGAAGTACAGAGACCTCAAAGAAACACTTGCAGCTACCTAGGTAGAGTGTGATCGATGGGTACATTCCTGCAAGGGTTTTGAAATGCTTCTCAGTAAGCAGTTTGCTTCCAATGAGAAGTGTGGCATTGGTTATAATCACACTGCTCCTCCTACAGATTTTACTCCCAGAGCAGGTAGAATTTGATGGAGAAAGCAATAACCAATCCTTTTCATCATGTGATCTACTATCTGATACAGCACCATCAGTGGTTGGAGTCAACATTAATTCCTCCCAAAACCTATCAGCTGATGTTGATGGTTCAAATGCTGACACTCATTGATCAAGAGTTGATCACTCCAGGTTGTATTTCACAAAGTACTGAAAGTACTAAAGAGCAAGTCATAACACCTAGAGAACAAACCCAAACTACTGCATGTACTAAGGGAAGAAAACTGCCAGTAGAAAGGGTGGGAAAACTACTGAAGAAGATATCAGAAAGCATGTACTGCAGGAAGAAAACTGCTAGTACTGATTGCAAACTGCTAAAGAATAAGTCTTAGTAGTTTCATCTTCTTCAGCAGATGATCAACTTAAGATGAGAAAAAGCCATGTGAAATATGTGGCTTATTCAATCATCTTACTGATGATTGCTGGTATAAAAAGGCTCCAAACTCAACACAATGAGAACATTAAAAGAAATGGATAAAATGAAAACCGAGTTTGATACCAATTTTGTACCACAACATCAAAACCTGTAACCCCAAAATCCAAAAAGAAATCCAAAAAGGAAGGTTTAATTAGGCAACATTTGAGGTTGCCCAAAGGAGATGGTACAACACAGGAATCCATCAATCTGAAGCACTAATATGTCTGATGAGCTAAAGGCTTTATCACAAAATCATACACAACTTGTTATGATGGTTCAACATCTGTTGGGAGAGTTAACCAATTAGATGCTCCTGTGCTGAAACCACAGAGAAGAAAATCCATGCGAAGGATTCTTCTTCTTCACCATCTCCATCCCCTCAGGCTGTTCTTCATAGCAAATCTGTTAGTTTACCATCTGTTGATGTGAACAGACCCAAAACCAAAAAGGTTTGGGTCTCAAAACTAACTAATTTATTATGATTGCAGGGTTCTTCAGCATGCCACAGTAGCATCTGGTATGTAGACAGTGGAGGATCTATGCATATGATAGGGAACATCTCTCTTCTTCATGATTACTCTTAAGAAAGAAGGGGTTTGTTTCTTTTGGCAATGATGCTAAGGTTTACATCATTGGCAAGGCTTTGTCTCCAATGGGAAATAAGTTTGATGATTTAACCATGTGAGAATCTCAAGTACAATCTCTTGAGTGTCAGTCAAATGTGTGATAAAGGCCATGTTGCTCTTTTCACCAGTCAGAACTACAGGATTCTGTCATCCAAAGTTCTAAGTTTGATTGATAAGGTGTTGGATGATCACACTCTCCTGCGGGCAACAGGACAGGAAGAGTGTATGCCTTAGATCTTTCCAAGAAAATAGATCTAAAGGCCATCCTTCCTATTTTCCAAGGCTTCTCCTCAAGAATCTATTCTATGGCATAGAAGACTGGGTCATGTGAATCTTAAAAACTTGAATCAGCTGATACATCATGGTTTAGTAAAGGGATTTCCTATGAAGGAGTTCAGATGTGAAGACAACTGCACTGCTTGTTTGAAAGGAAAACAACACAAAGTATCATTCCCTCCTATTGAAGACCCTAAGTCCATTGCCTGCTTGCAATTACTACACATGGATATCTTTGGTCCTGTGAGAGTAATGAGTATGGCAAAGAAGAAATACTGTCTGGTAATTGTGGATGATTACTCCAGATTTGTATGGACTTTCTTCTTGCATTCAAAGGATGAGGCTGCTCAGACGATTATAAACTTTGTGTTGTATGTTGAGAAGCAGTATTCCCTATTTGTCAAGTGTCAGAAGTGATAATGGAACAGAATTCAGAAACCATACACTTGATGATTTTTATCTCTCAAAGGGAATCAAGAGGCAGTTTAGCATCCCAAGGACTCGAAACAAAATGGAGTAGTAGAGAGAAAAAACAGGACCGTAATTGAAGCTGCAAGGTCCATGTTGGCTGACTCTGGTTTGCCACTGACCTTTTGGCTGAAGCTGTTAACAAGCTTGCTATGTGTAGAATAGAGCCTTAGTAAATCAGAGGTTGATGAAGACTCCATATGAAGTTCTACATCATTTGGCTCCTCTATTTCATTTTTCAGAGCCTTTGGTGTCCTTGTTTCATTCTCAACACAAAGGATCAACTCCACAAATTTGATCCTAAGGTGGATGCAGGGTATTTTTTGGTTATTCATCTACTTGCAAGGCTTCCAGAGTCTTCAACTGCAGAACAAAGATAGTTGAAGAGACTCTACATGTGAAGTTTAATGAATCTCCAAAGGACAAGATTCCACAAAACCCTGTGGAGTTATTTGATTTGGACATACTGCAATATGTTCCTTATCAGGCTCCAGCTGTTGCTTCTGTCAACAGTCTTCCACCTGGTAGTATTGAAGATGATGATGATATCAGTACTCACCATTTCAAGTTTAGTGACCAAATACCTGAGTCTGTTAAACTTGATGTTCCTGTAGCTTCAGCAGCTCCATCCACAACAAATGCTGATGAGATTTCTGATTCCTCTACATCATTTGACTTGCCTTCTCATACTTGGTTTCAAGAATCTGGATCAACATCTGCTGCTGTTGAACCGGCTACAAACATTTGCACTGATCTTATTGTGTACCAAGAGCTGAAGAATCACGCCATGTCTCAAATCATTGGTGATATCAATGCTGGTTGCAATAGGCACTAAATGGGTGTTTAGGAATAAAACTGATGAAAATGGGCTTATTGTCAAGAAACAAGGCTAGACTGATTGTACAAGGGTTTTCACAGAAGAACGTATTGATTATGATGAAACCTTTGCCCCTGTAGCCAGACTAGAGGCAATTAGATTGTTCTTAGCCTATGTTGCATTCCACCATCTTAAAGTTTTTCAAATGGATGTCAAAAGTGCATTTTTATATGGTAAAATAAAAGAAGAAGTTTATGTGTGTCAACCACCAGGTTTTGAGGATATTAACATCCAGATTGGGTATACAGCTTGATAAGGCTCTTTATGGTTGAAACAAGCTCCTAGAGCCTGGTATGAAACATTATCAAATTTTCTTCTTCAAAATAATTTCACTAGAGGCTCCACAGATAAAACTTTGTTCATTAAGAAGGTGGATCAGCATAAGCTACTTGTTCAAATTTATGTTGATGATATTATTTTTGCATCCACTGATCGCCAGTTGTGTGATGATTTTACAAGTTTAATGAAACAAAAGTTTGAAATGAGTGCAATGGGAGAATTACAGTTCTTTCTAGGCTTGCAAATCAAACAAAAGCTGATGGAACATTTATTCATCAGTCAAAATATACAAAAGATCTTTTGAATAAGTTTGATTTACAAAATTGTAAGCCCTGTTCTACTCCCATGTGCAACACCACACAACTAGATGCAGATCAGAAAGGTAAAGCTGTTGATGAAACACTTTACACATGTATGATTGGGTCCTTGATGTACTTAACAGCTTCTAAACCAGATATCATGTTTGCAACTTGTGTTTGTGCTAGATTTCAGGCTGCTCCTAAAGAGTCTCATTTGATTGCAGTCAAGAGGATCTTTAGATATCTGCAAGGTACACAATCTCTAGGTTTATGGTATTCCACTGACACTCTTGCAAATTAGTTGCTTTTTCTGATAGTGACTATGCAGGGTGTAAGTTAACCAGAAAGTCAACTTCTGGTGGATGTCAATTCCTAGGCAACTGTTTGATTTCTTGGCAGAGTAAGACAAACATCTGTTGCTACATCCACTGCTGAAGCAGAGTATATTGCTGCTGCAAGTTGTACATCTCAGTACTCTGGCTTCAGAACCAACTTTTGGATTATGGCATTACAGAGACTAAGACTCCATTATTAATGGACAGTGCTTCAGCTCTCTTGCATTGTCAAGAATCCTGTCCAGCACTCTAGGACCAAACATATAGAGATCAGACACCATTTTATTAGAGACTGTTTTGAAAAAGGTCTGATTGATCCAAAGTTTGTGCCTAGTGCTGATGAGCTTGCAGACATTTTTACTAAGCCTTTGATAGTTCAACTTTCCAAAACCTTGTGTTAAGGCTTGGTATGTGAGCTAGAATAAGTGATAACTACTGATGATCTCAGTAAATAAGTACTGATGATCATTAGTAAACATGTCACAAATAAGTACTGATGCTGTTACAAACTACTGATGTAGTTATAACTACTGATGTTAGTAAAAATAGATAAGTACTGATGTCCTATGAAACAACTGAAAAAAACCAAAAGGACTGATGAGTAAGTGTTGAGGACAGTATGAAACAGCTGAAAAGCTAAGAATTGACGAAAACTACTCATGGGAATTTTCTCTTCACTCGTTTTACAATTGCTGTTTCATCTTAAACAACTGAAGCAAATCCAATGTCTTCAGTAGTTTCACAACTACTGATGACTAACACCAAGTCTTCAGTCGTTCACAACAACTGATGACAAAACCATGTCTTCAGTAGTTTCACAACTATTGATGACTAACACCAAGTTCTCAGTTGTTTCCAACATCTGAAGCCAAAACCATGGTTTTCAGTAGTTTTATAACTACTGATGCCTAAAACCAAGACTTCAGTTTTTCAACCTCTGAAGGTTAATACCATGTCATCAGTCATTTAAAAAAACTAATGATTAACACCAAACCCTTCAGTTGTTTTATAACCCTTACCCTATAAATACCTAATCCTACAGAGCTTCATCATCTCAAACCTAACGTTCAAAACTCCGAACCTTCTCTCCCATTAATGGCGACCATGCAGCTTAAACCAAGACACAACTGTGTTGCCTACCTTACCAAATCACCCTTCTGGACGAAGTTCGATACTGCCATTGATCTAATGGTCCATTCTCCATACAAAACGGCCTTCCTTATCAATCCTACCATTTATGCCGAATCACTAAATCAGTTCTGGATGAACGTCACCCTTACCACTGGGGAGAATGACACCGAGTCTCTCCAGTCGTTCGTCAACTACCGTAAGGTGGTCATCACTCCGGCAATCCTTCGCCAAACCCTACAACTGGATGATGCCACCTTCCCCGCTGGATATTCAAAGGGCACCACTGATCTATCCTTTGCCCAACATGGATACCAGGGTAACCTCAGCGCTTCTACCATCCTAAAGAAGCATTTTCATGATGCAGAACGCCTCATTTTTCATATGGTGAATGTCTGACTAGCCCCTAAGACTTCGTCTTCGGATCAAATGTCAACCAAGTGGCAGCAAGTATTCTTCTCTATCCTTGAGCAACAAAACTTAAATTTTTCTGAAATAATATTTCTTGAACTTAAGGATATGGTCTCAAAACCTATTGCTAACCGATGGATATTATATCCACGGTTCATAATGGCCATTATAGAGAACCAGCTGAAAGCTAAGGGACTTGTTGGCCTTGGAGTCCCTGCCATGGCTGTATTGCCTGAAGTATACTCCAGGCACAACTCAGACCATTCACTCAAACAGGCTGCCAAGCTGCAAAAACCCACACAGCTAGAACCCACAGCCACCACCTCCAAACCCAAAGTCCCTACCAAGCCCAAACACAAGAAACCCAAAAAGGCTGCTCAGGGATGAGTCCCCTAAGGATGACCTTGTACCACAAACACAGGAAATGCATACTGTTATAACCCCCCAGTTATGTCCATGACTCAACCTGCTACAGCCACACAGGTATCCTCTCAACAGGATCCTGTTGCAACCACAATTGGGGATCCCACAATACTGGAGCCTATCTCAATTAAGAGGGTTACCATTGAAGCGCACCACTCACCCCGGGTGTAATCTGCTTCGGACCAATCCCCACATGCAACCGCCCCTCAAAGCCCAACACTGATCGTTGCTAAAGTGCCGAGTCAGTTGCATTCCTCACTCCCTCCCCAGATACCATTCAAAATTGGGATAGCCTCAACAATTGAGGGGGAGGATCAACATGCTTCTGATAACCCACAGCACCGGGGTTACACTGTTCTATCTCCAAGTGTAGAAACGGAGATTAGAACATCTGGTGAGGCTGCCACTTCTCCTGCTTCAGCATATGATCAGGATGCAGTTGGTAACATCCATAAGACCTCACCAGAGGCAACTAGCAATGAAGGACATAGTCCTGAGGCAGGAAGTCCCTAGTACCAAGAACAAGGGGCACATGCTACTACTGATCTACACTCAGAGGAAGTACATCCTAATTCAATAAGGAGGTCAGGTGATTCAGCACAGACTGATGATGACCTGGGCTTCCAATATGATGTTCTAGCCACAATACCATCCTAGAGAATAGGTGAGCAGACTCAAAGATCTGTTGGCCAAAATGTCTCAGGATCAAAGACCATCTACCCCAATAACCCCACAGATGGAACCTCAAATCTACAAACCTCATTGATGATGCTGTTCATAAATCTCTTTCTGCCTTCCAAACCCTTGATTCCAATGCAACCAAAAAGGGGGAGACTGCAAAGTCTAAGGCAGTGAAAGACAAGAAAAGAAAGAGAGTTGATGCTGAGAAAGAGCCTGAAAAAGAGAAAGAGCCTGAGAAAGAGAAGGAGGTTGAGAAAGAACTGATCTCAAAACAGCTGATTACATATAAAAGAAAGAAAAGTGCTGAGTCAAGAGCTGATGAAGAAAAATCATTAGAAGACCTTGTTAAAGATGCTGATGAAGCTCATAGCAAATCAATGGATACAATTATAGATCAGCTATTTAGACATGGTCATGACACAGCCACATTAGACTTTAAGATCAGAAGGCTG
The DNA here is from genome assembly GCA_025506515.1 of Flaveria trinervia. Classification (NCBI taxonomy): domain Eukaryota; kingdom Viridiplantae; phylum Streptophyta; class Magnoliopsida; order Asterales; family Asteraceae; genus Flaveria; species Flaveria trinervia. The sequence continues at coordinate 54,656,767 of CM046449.1, read as the reverse complement.
GAAATAGAAGAGATACAATCAAGATTGGCCAGTTATAGTGTGTTGGAAAAGGAAAGATTGGAAATCATGATCAGGTTCATAGCTAAGTATCTTGGAAGATCATTGATTGAAATCAAGTCATGGTCCAGGGACAGTATCTTGGCAATAACCACCAAGATCTGTTCGTCTGAAGTATATACCAAAGGGCTGGTCATTGAAGCCTTGAATGAAGCTAGTGCTGGGAGCAGGACTGAACTGGTCAAACACTCTAAAGCCTCACTTACATCCAAAATGCTAGAACAGCCTGTCAAAATTCCCACACCAAAACCACCACAACCACAACCCACTAAACCAATTCCCTTACCCACAAAACCAATAGCCGATGATGTACCCCAGAAGAGGAAGAGAAGGGTACTGAGGCTAGAAGAGGAAGAAGAAGATAATGATGAAGATGAAGATAGGCTGCCAATCTCAGCTGTTATACAGTTGCCTAAGGCCATAAGTCACCCTCCAACAATTTCTACTGAATCTCAAAGGCAAATTGTGAAAGTGAAGTTAGAAGAAGAAGAGCTTCACAAACAACATGATGAGGAACTGTTGAGAAGAGTCGACAAAGCATACGCTGCCACATCTTCAATCATCGATATGAAGAAACATGCTCAGAGATTATACACTCTCAGACATACCTTTCAATATCAAAAAGAGAGAGTGAGGATTTGGCCTGATCCCAGGGTGTCTCATAGGATTCAATAGAAAAATATTCCACAGAGATACATTGGCCAAGTAAAGAAGATTGTAGATGAAATGATCTCACTGGCCTTTGTAGTATCACCTTGGGAGATCCTAGATGACTTCAAGAAAGCCTATAAAGCTAAACTGACCCACAAAAGATGCTGGAGAAGAAAGTGGTGAAAAAGGGGTTAGTATATAGGAGGCTTGAGGAAGTTAGAAAGAATGAGCTCCAGTTGTTCTTAGAGGGTATTCACCCAGATGAATTTGCATATAGAATCATAACAACTGTGGAACTAAAAAATGGGAAGCAGGTCAAATACCTCTCTGAGTATTATGGGCCAGAGTCACTCTTTGAAGGAGAAGCAGAAGAGCTTACCATGGACGAACAAGTAACCTTCATTGAGGCCTATACAAGGGAGTCTTACAGAATCATATTTGGAAGTAGATCTCATGGATGGGGTAACAGCTCTGTGTCCAGTTCCCCAAGACAGAGTTCCCATCCATCCTTTGTCAAACAGATGATTGAGACTTCTTCCCAGGCCTGTGCTTACAAGGGTCACTTCTGAGCTGATCTAGAAGACAAAAAGACCAATCTTTCTGCCATAATAAGTGGGACATCTTCAATAAGCTTAAAGGTTTTGGCTGCATTGATTCAGGGGGAGTTTGTTGGACCAAAAGAACCAATGAGCCAGATCAGAAAAACCTTTAAGTCCCACAAGACATCACAACAACTGCTGAAGACTTGATCAGCTATTTGACAAAGTCTGAAGATCAATAGCTGAAGACTAAAGTACTAAAGACTTCAACAGCTGAAGACCAAAGTCTGAAGATCAACAGCTGAAGACTAAAGTACTGAAGACTTCAACAGCTGAAGACTAAAGTACTGAAGACTTGAACAGCTGAAGACCAAAGTCTGAAGATCAACAGCTGAAGACTAAAGTACTGAAGACTTCAACAGCTGAAGACCAAAGTCTGAAGATCATAGCTGAAGACTAAAGTACTAAAGATTAACAGCTGAAGTACAAAGACTGAAGACATCAGCTAAAGACATTAGCTGATGACAACAACTGAAGTTCAAGAAGTCCAACTGAAGCTTTCAGAGTTTATCACAACAGCTGAAGAAGCATTCTTCAGTTGTTGTGATGGTTTCCTTTCAGTAGTTTTATTTTCTGTTTTAGTACTTGTAAAATGATTGAAGAGCATGTTCTTCAGTCATTGTTGTTTCAGTAGTTTCTTTTCAGTAGTTGTAGTGATAGTTAACACTTGGTATTTTTGAAAGAAGATGTCAGCTGTTTGACATCTTCAGTAGTTGTGTTAACTTTCAGTAGTTAAATAACAGTTAGATGTCACTGTCAAGTGACATCAGCTGATGTCAGCTTTCCTTATAAAAGGAAAGATGACCTAATTGTAACTGTGCGAAAAGCCGAGCCGAAGCGTGTATTGAATGAATATATTCCTTTTGGCAGAATTTCTCTCTCTATAACAAACACTGTTTCATTGATAAATTTTGTGTGTTCTTGTTTAAATTTGTTAATTCATGAGCTCATTCCGCTGCAAATCCAATTTAATTGATCAAACTAGATGCCGTAATCCTAACAGCGGACTACGAGGCAAACATTGTGTCGTAAGAAGATTATTAGATTGAATGCGCCCGATGGGAATCTAGTGACAATCTATGGTGATCGAGTTACGATGATCCCAAAGGTCATTTCGATGGTGGTGGTGGGAAAGTGCATGAGGCGTGGATGTAGTGCCTACTTGGCCTACATGAAGGATGTGGATACGCCAACACCACAACTATCCGATGTACCGGTTATGTGTGACATTCCAGACATGTTTCTAGAAGACTTACGAGGTATGCCACCAGATCGCGAGATGCAGTTCCGGATTGATTTAATACTCGGTGCTCAGCCTGTTTCTAAGGCACTGTAGCTGTTGGCTCAGACCAAGATAAAGGAACGGATGGAGCAATTGTAGGAGTTGCTCGATAAGGGGTTCATTAGACCAAGTATCTCTCCTTCGGGTGCTCCGGTCTTATTCGTGAAGAAGAAGGACGGTAATATGAGGATGTGTATTGACTACCGTGAGCTGAACAAGTTGACGACAAAGAATCAGTAGCCATTACCGAGAATTGATGACTTGTTTGATCAGCTCCGAGGTGCTAGTTGGTTCTCAAGAATAGACCTTCGATCTGGTTACCATCAGTCGAAGGTAAAGGAGCAAGATATTTCTAAAACAACTATTCGTACATGTTATGGACACTAAGAGTTCCTCGTTATGTCTTTTGGTTTGACCAACGTGCCAGTTGCTTTTATGGACTTGATGAATCGAGTGTGTCGGCTATGTTGGACAAATTAGTGATTGTGTTTATTGATGATATCCTGATTTATTCGATGAGCGAGGTGGAGCATGCCGGTCATATTTGAGAGGTGCTGGAGATGTTTAGAAAGGAAAAGTTGTATGCCTAGTTCTCCAAGTGCGTGTTCTGGCTACACGAGGTTCAGTTCTTGGGTCATGTAGTGAATCCTGAGGGGATTATACCGACAAAGGTGGAAGCAGTGATGCAATGGAAGTCTCCAAAGATGCCATCTGAGATTCGAAGTTTCTTGGGGTTGGTGGGATATTATAGGAGATTCATTCAAGACTTCTCTAAGATAGCTTCTCCATTGGCGTAGTTGATTCGCAAGGATATGAAGTTTGTATGGGGTCAAGCTCAAGAGAGTTCTTTTGATGAGTTAAAGGCAAGATTGATTCAAACTCCAATTTTACCATTACCCAAAGGAAGCAAGGACTTAGTGGTCTATTCGGATGCTTCTTACTTGGGGTTGGGTTGTGTGTTGATGCAACGAGGAAAGGTTATAGCCTACCCATCCTGACAATTGAAGGTTCATGAGGTGAGTTACCCTACTCATGACTTGGAGTAAGCCACTATGGTCTTCGCATTAAAGATTTAGAGGCACTACCTCTACGGGAAGAAGTGCGTCACATTCACTGATCGAAAAAGCTTGAAGTACTTCTTCAAGTAGAAGATCTGAACATGAGGTAAAGGAGATAGTTGGAGCTCATAAAGGGTTATGATTGCAAGATCCATTACCATCCGGGCAAGGCAAACGTAGTGTCGGATGCCCTTAGTCGAAAGGAGAGGCCGAAACCAATTCGAGTGAAGTCTTATCAGTGGATTATGACCTCCAAAGTTATGAAGTAGGTTAGGGAGTTTCAAGGCGAGGCGTTGAAAGAAGATCGTCTTAACTTCGAAAGTATGGTCATGGAATTGGGTGAAAACACAGTCGATGTTAGAACTCGATTCAGACGGATGTGGATCCCTTACTACGGGGATTTACATTGGAAGATCATGGACGAAGCTCATAAGTCTCGATGCTCCATTCATCCTAGTGCTACAAAGATTTATCAAGATATGAAGAAAGATTATTGGTGGCCGGGTATGAAGTGTGATGTAGCAGAGTATGTCGGTAAGTGCCTTATTTGTTTGCAAGTGAAGGCCGAGCATGAGAACCATACGAGAAGATCCAACCGCTAGATATACTAGAGTGGAAGTGGGAGCATATCACCATGGACTTTATCACGAAGTTACCGCGTACCGCGAGAGGTTATAATACCATATGGGTGATAGTGGACTATCAGAAGAAGAGGGCTTACTTCTTACCGATCCATGAGGAATATTCATCCGAGAGGTTGGCGGATCTGTTCATAAAGGAGATTGTGACTCTTCATGGTGTACCGGTGTCTATTGTGTTTGATCGTGACACCTGGTTTACATCTAAATGTTGGAAGAAATTCCATGATGCTATGGAAACGAGGTTACACATTAGCATGACTTATCATCCACGGACAGATGGTCAATCAAAGAGAACCATTCAGATGCTAGAAGATATGCTTCGGGCATGCATCATTGACTTTGGAGGAAGTTCGGATGACCACTTACCATTAGCTGAGTTCTCATACAATAATAGTTATCATGCTAGCATTGTCATGCCCCATTATGAGATGCTATACGATAGGAGATATTAAACACCCATTTGTTGGGGTGATATTAGTTAGAAGGAGTTAGGAAGTATTGAGGTGATTGAGGGTAGGATTGAGAAGCTCGAAAAGATCAAAGCCTTTATAAAGGAAGCCAAATATAGGCAAAAGTCATATACCGATAAGAAACATAGACCGATTGAGTTCTAGGTGGTTGATAGAGTTCTGTTAAAAGTCTTGCCTTGGAAGGGGATCATTCGGTTCAGAAAGCGGGGCAAGTTGAGTGCGAGATACAAAGGGGCTTTCCGAATCATTGCTCGAGTAGGAGAGGTGGCCTATAGGTTGGAGTTACATGATGAGTTAAGTGTAATTCACCCGACATTCCATGTATCTCATCTGAGAAATGTTTAGCCGATGAAGATATGGTTGTACCACTGGAAGATATTGAAGTTGAAGAAAGGCACAATTATGTGGAGCAACCGGTGGCAATCATTGATCATAAGGAGAAAAGGTTAAGGAATAAAGTGGTTACCCTTGTGCTTGTATAGTGAAATCACATGAAGGGATCCAAGTCTACATGGAAGACCGAAGAGGAGAGAGGCAGCATTACCCACATTTGTTTGAGGAATAGCAGTTGGGACAAAAGTGGGCATGGTCGCCCATAATTTCTGCACATCACTTTCATTTGGATTTTTTAGAGAGAGAAAGAAGAAGAGGAGTAGAATTCAGACATTGAAGAAACAAGAAGGAGAATTCAAACTCAAGGTAAGAATTCATCATTTTAAGTTTTTCTTGCTCGGCCTATGCCTCAGTTGTATGCTTATGTGTGTTTATGTGTTCGGGTGTGTGTGTGTGTGTTTGGTAGGTTTTAGGCGGTTGAACTCAATTACATTCGAGTTTTGAAGAAGTTCATATGAGAGTAGTCAAGGTGAGTTCTAGAACCCTGTTTTTACATGTTCTACCTGATTTTGGGGGCTGGAAATGCATGTATGTCTAGTTTTATAAATGTGTGTTCTATACCCATATGTTTGTGAATGTGTGAATGTTCATGGGTTATGATTTGGGCAAATTATGATGTGATGATTGAGTTATGTTCATGTTTTGTTGCTTAAAATGATAGAAATAAACCTAGAACATGATGAATTGGGACTGATTATGATGATTGATAGCATGAGTTGACTGCCCATGCGCCTGAAATAGGCCCATGCACCTAACGGTAAGAAATGCCTAAGTATAGTCCCATGCGCCCAAAATCCATATACCCAAATAGTTCCGATGCACCTAGAATTGCCTAAAATAGCTAAGTGTTCCGTCATGCACCCAAATAGTGCCCATGCACCCAAAACCTTTCCTATGCACCTAAGTGTTCCCATGCGCCCAGAAGGCCATGCGCCTATATACTACCCATGGGCTTGCATAGTGCCTATGCGCCTAAGACTTAGAATATTTTTCTGAATTTTGGAAAAAATGTAAAGTGTAGGCATTGACTTATGATGTTCCTGAGGGTGATGTAAGTTTACTTTATGATGTCATATATGATGTGATGATGATGCTGTGTATGGTATGGTTATGTTTATGAATGTTCCTTATTATGTATGTTTATTTTCCGTGCCTTTACATGGTATGATTAATATCAATAAACGTAAAGTCATATGTAATGAAAAGCGGAAAGAAACTGAAAGAGGAACATACAGTATGAAAGAATGCATACATTAAAGAAATAATGAATGAATGTATGAATTTTACTCTGGTATTGGTGCCAAGCTTTGTGCGCAATGAATAGGGGCCTATTCATAGACTTCAGCCCAGTACCCGCTTTGTGTCTACGTATAGGGTAAACTTATGTATGGGATCCTTGTCGCTTGCCCCGGTACTGGTGCCAGGCTTTGTGCGCAATGAATGGGGGTTAATTTATAGACTTCGGCCCAGTAGCCGCTTTGTGCCTACGTTTGGCGTGTTGCTAATGACACTAATCCGGAGAGAATGAAAGAAAGATGGATCATGAATGGTAATGGAACATAATAATGATATTATCTATGGGTATGTATGATGTATGATACGAATGGATATAAAGAATGGTTTTAGACGAAAGGAAAATATTTTATTTTATAAAACTAGAAATCACTCAACAACGCTGACTTTTATGTGTTTCTAGTTGGCGGGTGAATGTTGTTGAGGATGGCACGGGGCAACTACTTGGATTATTTTGGATGGCATCCATTTCATGTTATGATAATATTTTTGTGATGTAATGTAAATTATGATATTTTGTTACAGTTAACTACAATGTATTATTTTGCAAAAGCAATTATAATTATATGAAATGGTTTAAAATTATTCTGCTACAATGTTTTAGATATTGTAAATGTAAATTTTGATGTTTTATGTGCGATGATTATCCAACAGTGAGCCTCCCAGAAATGGGGCCTTACACACAACTATCCCGGAAATGATTTTGTTGAACCTGTTAAGACCTGGGTGTCTCTGGAAATGTGGTATAAGGCCCAAAAGAGGATGGTGGGTATTGGGGTAAGTTTAGGTATAATTAGGGCTGTGAAGTTCTTGAACCTTCACCAACATGTTGAGCATTGTTCACTGGAAGGTTTTGTTAGGATCGTGTACTGGACGAATACTAACATATTTACGCGTATACCGAATCAAATAGTGCGGAATCCTATTTGATTAGCGGTCCAATCAGTGAGAACGCACGTAGAATCAATTGAAGATTGAATCTAAACGTTAAAAACGATTAGCAATCGATCTACCACGATCTATGAAGTTGGAACAAGTTGCTAGAGGTCTCTGGACGGCTAGGGTACATGTAGGTATCGAAATATTCCAAGCGTCCCGTTTTTCCATGATTTAAGTGGTATTTATAGGCTAGGGTTTATCAATCGTGAGACTGGACCATAAGCATGGTTCAGTTGTGCGATTGAGTCATGCGGTTGATCCATTCGAATGAATGAGTGTTCAGTCGTGCGACTGAGTCAATCTCGTGTTACAATCATGCGACTGATCCAGTCCCCTGGTTCTTTTGTACGACTGGTTCATTAGGATGAAGTTGTTCATGCGTATGGTCCATTAGCATGGTCCAATCGCATGAGAACTTCGTATGATTAAGTCTGAATATGTTTCAAAATCATTATTTGACTTTGATCTATTCAAACAACCACAAACCTATATAGTTAGTTCAATAAGCATATGACATACCAAGCAATGAAATATTCAACATTATAAGCATAACCACACATTGTATTTCATTAGGTACCCATTCAATTACATATGAGTAAGACAATAAAGACATTTTACATTAAGTTCAGAAACTAGGGACACATGTATATATAGGTTTAAGTTTCTGTTCATCTATTGGCCTTTCTAAGTTTCCATTTCCATACGATATCCATCAAAGTTTCATATAGTTTAGTCATAGTGAGAGTGTTTAGATTCTTAGGTCTTTTGATTGAGACAAGGAAAAATGTCCATACATGAGGAAGTGCACTCATGAATTTTCTTACTATGTCGTTTTCTCAAGAGTCACTCCCATAGACGAAAGAGAGGCGATCAAGTCCATGATGTATTGTTGACTCAGGGTTTCACCAGCAATGTGTGTGAAGTTTTCAAATTGTTGCTTCAGTATATCTTTCTTGGACTCTTTGGAATCAATAGAACCAAAGTACATCAATGTCAAATCATCAAATAGATCCTTAGCAGTCTTAGAGTGCTGAAAGCCTACCATTATGGAGTTTGGTATGGTTGTAAGCAACATAGTAATGACTTTACAGTCGATATCTATCTTCTTCAAGTCTTCATCAGAGTAATCTTGAACAACCTTCTCAATCATGGAACCATTACTAGCTGAGGATTCCACCTTTGGCTAGTAAGGACCATGACTTATTGATCTCCAGATCTAGCTATCTTGATACTTGAAAAAACCTTCAGTACGTTTAAACCATGCTTTAAACAAACCAGGAGTGATAATTGGAGCCTTGGTCATGGTTCCCATCTTTGACTCAGAACATTTCTAGTTAAGAGCCATTTGATTGAAGTGAGTAAGTATAATGAAAGAAGGGTGATTTGGTATGGTTAGATCTCACAATCAAGAGCCTTTAAAGCTCTGATACCAATTACAGGATCGATGTTGGTCTCACAACATAAGTTTATTTCTCAAACTTACTTGATCTCACTTGGATGATGAAGCAGAATCTCTAACCAAGTTGATAATATATAATAAGATAATGAACACAAGAATGGCCTTCAAGATACTTGTATATATTACTTCTCAACTTAGTGTTACAAGCCTCTTACAAGCATGACTTATTGAGTTACAATGATAAACTATATACATATTACTATCTGCAGCCAGTTATCCTTAGATAACTAGCTGGAATTTAAAACTAGGCAAATACTAGTTTGCTAGAGGTAAAATGTCTAAGCTAAAATACTATCCTAAAGTAGGTAGTCATGACATGTCCATGACTTACCTTTTGTCACCAACTAAAATTGGTAACTGTAGTAACTGATAGAAGGTGAATAGTGGATTAAAGTATGGTCAACTATATGGGTGTGGAAATCACCATGTAGTATATAAGAGATGGCAACAGGTGTCAGGCCGACCATACTTTTGTCCACTAGTTCATAGTTGGTTCTTCTGAATCTTAAATGGATTCAGAAAAATAAGTTCTTCCGAAGCCATGTATACTTCAGAAGAATCAACTTTTTTCGAGACTTCTGCAAGTCTTCATGACTTTATTCTTCATATGACTTTGCCTTGGATCTTCTAAGTGTTTATACTTCGGAAATAGAACTATTTAGTCTTGCGATATTGGGTTCTACCTTGGAAGTTCTTCATTCTTGAGATTCAGTAGATCTTTGTTGATACATTATGTTCCTAGTTTATGTTCTTAATGTAAAAGGCTTTCATTTCTTACACATGTGTAATGTAATTATTCAATGAAATATGATATGCGTTTGATGTTTATTTATCATTGATCATTTCACATTATTATTGTGTTAAGTATAAGTCATATGTATGAACTTCATATATCGGTTTGAGATTGTTGTACACAACTCTAAGTCAATAATGATTTGGAAATGTGTTCAACATAGTCGGGTGATTATTCATGCTAATGGACCATACTTATGGACCATAAGCATGAATGAATCATGCTAAAGAACTAGTCACACGACTGAACCAGGAGAGTGGATCAGTCGTATGATTGAGGCATAAGATTGACTCAGTTGGACGACTGGACATTCAGTCATGCGTATGACTCAATCGCATGAGTCAGTCGCACGACTGAACGATGCTAATGGTTCAGTCGTATGAATGAAAACTACTAACCTATAAATACAACTTAATTCATGGAAAAACATAACACTTTAAGAGAGACTTCGAATATACATAAACCCTAGCCGTCTAGAGCATGCAGAACACCCAATCCAACTTCATAGTCTGTTCTTGATTGATTTCTACTCATTCTTAAAGGAGGAAGAACTACATATGAAATACAAGTCAAAGAAAGGATCCAATGTTCAGAATCCTTCACTATACAATTTAGTTCCAACTCCGGTTGTTTCAGACGCACCATTACCAATTGTGTTTGTGTCTAGCTCCTCTGGTTCTTCCCAAAGAAGTGCATTAGGAATCGAGACGTTAGGGTCATCTGGAACCCAATACATAGTTCCTGAGGCGAATACTAAAAAGTTAAAGACCGAGAATCTCGGAAATGTCACAGTGGAAGTAGCTGGTAAGATTGTAAATTGTCATCTTGCTCATAAGGACTACGAGCAAGTTGATGAAACTGAGCTAGAAAGAATGGATATAATGTGGGCCTTGGCAAGTGCTGTCAGAAGAGCAAAGAAGTTTGTGAAAAAGACGGGGCAAAATCTAGTTGCCACTAAAGATACGACTTTTGGATTTGACAAAACCAAAGTCACGTGCTTCAACTGTGGTGAAAAGGAGCACTTTAAACGTGAGTGTGTAAAGCCAAAGAAAACGGGAAATGGAAATCCGTTTCCTACATTCAACCGTCAGGACAAGGATAAGATTGGAACTTCATCTTCAAGTAAAGAGACAAAGGCTTTGATTGCTCAAGGTGATGAAGGTCAATACTAGTCTTTCCAATTTGTTTCTAAGGGTGACCTAAACATTGCTTTCATTGATACATTGGATGATGGATCTGCAAGTGAAGGAGACATCATAGCCGAGCTACTTTCAAATATCAAAGAAGCTATGAATGTTGTTTATTATCTGGTTGGTGAAGAGCTTAGTGCTACGAATTCAGAATCTACTGTCACCAAAGAGTCTGACATTGCTTTGATGGTTGATTCGTCTGATTCCTCACAAGTAAGTTCTAAAGACCAATTATTTGAAAAACATGCTTGTACTGAATGTAAAAAATTTAGGGAAAGCATTGATGAAAAATTTTCTAGGTTATTAGAACATAATGATAATCTAGTAAATGATTTACAACTCTGCACTGAAGCAAATCGTGTTTTAAAACAAAATGAGTGCAGCTTCAAAGAAAAGATAAAACTTTTAGGGAAACAACTAAGGGAAACCGAGGTTCTTGCCTTAAAATCAAATGACATCAAGTTTTATTTAAACTCTTGGAGGAAACTAAGAAGGTAAAAGCAGTTTTGGAAGTCGAGGTGAATCATTAAAACAAAACCTACATAGTTTGGCTAGTTTTTCTCACATAGTTCAAAACTTAGTGAAAGAACAAAATAACAAGGAAGGTCTGGGTTATAAAGTAGTACCGCCACCACATGCAATCCTTTTGAACACTAAATGTAGACCAATTAATAATAACCCATTAAATGATCATGTGGTGTCTACTCCTCTAGTTATTGATCCCGATTCTACAGGTAAACTCGTGAAATCTATCACTAAAGAGAAGGATTCTACTTTGAAATCAAAAGAGAAGATGCCTGTTGAAAATTTGGATGATGAAATTGAAAAGGTTAATTTAGGGTCTTGTTCACAAAAGTCTATTTTAGAACCCAAAATGACTAATCCAATTAACCATAAACGTGTTAATCATCAAAGTCCAAATAAAATGAAAGTTAAGATGTTCAAATGTTAAAATAATAATTTTGTTAAAGAAGGTGAAACATCTAAAAGAGAAGTGAAACAACCCAACCAGACACATCTCAAACCCCTACCAAACTCAACCGCACATCAAAATTTTCCTCAATCTGTAGAAGGAAGATCATGCTACAGTTGTGGAAAACGAGGACATATCTCTCCTAATTGTCCATATTATCAGACACCCACAATAAAATTGAAATTTTTAATGAAAACCTAGATTTTCTAAAATTAGATCTAATACTCCACCTAAGAGTATTAGTGAACCTAAAATTCAAACCATAAGCGAGTCGTCTGCTTACCATAAACAGGCCTTACACAAACTGGTTTATGGAAGATAAAATCAAGTATATGTCTGATAGTGAGAACAAGAAAAAGAGGATGTACCCTCATCCTCTGAAGGACGGTGGGTTGAGATCATGAATGTACAAGGTGTCCGCTACAGCGCTATCACTAATACCTAGATTATTGATAGTGGGGCGTCCAGGCACATGACAGGAATTCTCTCTCCTTTTCAACGTCAAACAATTAAAGGGGACACGTATCAGTCGCTGGGGCTAAAGGAGGTTACATCACCACGCTCAAGGCAAAGTGGGAACGAGAAACTGAAGTTTGACAAGGTCAAATACGTTCAACAACTACAAAAAAACTTGCTTTCTGTCTCCCAGATATGTGATAAAGGATTCAAAGTTGTGTTTGACAACAAGAAGTGCTACATGTTGAAGAAGGATTATGTTATCGAGGAGGATAAAGTTCTAATGTCAGCTTCAAGATATAACAATTTGTATGTCTTGGATCTATCAAAAGCCTCCACAACTGAGTCCATTGAACAATGCTTATTGTCAAAGGAAACAGAGAGGGATTCAGTCTCCTAACATAGGAGAATAGGACATATTAATCCTAGGAAGATGAATCATCTGGAGCAGAATGATTTAGTAAATGGAGTTACTATCAAGAATTTCCAGCTCCTAAATTTTTACATAGCATGTAGAAAGGGAATCAGACCAAGAAGTCTTATAAGGCAAAGAAAGTTAATTCTATCGATATTCCTCTCAAGCTTATACACATGGATCTGTTTGGCCCAGTCAGCACAAAGAGCATTGCTGCAGATCTGTACTGCTTTGTAGTAAGTGATGATTACTCAAGATTTTCATAGCTGATGTTTCTGAAATCCAAATAAGAGACATTTGAATCATTCAAACATCTAGTAACTACTTTGGAATCACTCTACAAGCTGAAAGTAAGAAAGATTCGATGAGACAAGGGAAAAGAGTTCAAGAATCAATGGATGGAGGCATTATGTCGAGAGAAAGGAATTGTTCATCAATTTACTTCTGCGTACACTCCACATATGAATGCAGTTGCTAAAAGAAAGAATCTGAGCTTGATGGAGACAGCAAGAACAATGTTAGCTGACTCTAAACTGTCTATTCAATTTTGGAACGAGCCAGTGGCAAATGAATGCTACACTCTCAATCGAGTCTTACTGGTCCAACGTCATGGGAAAACATGATATGAATTGCTCCAGCGACGTAAACCAACTTGGAGTATCTCGAACCATTTGGAGCACCATGCATGTTGTTAAAGAAGAATCAGACTCGGAAGTTTTGTGAGAAGGCCGAAGAAGGTATCTTTCTCGGATACACTATACTAGACAAGAGAGTTTATAACAACTCAACGGGTTAGGTAGAAGTGTGGTGCAATGTTGATGTCCAAAGATACACCACCCCCCGCTGGAAAAGGACCTTCCTTCTTCTTTGACTATGATGGATTTTTTAAGTCCTTCAATCTACCTCCCTCTCATCTTGATGATGAGTTATCTACTATAATGTTGTATGATGTTCTGAACACTCCTCCACAAGACTCGACATCATCGGCTCCATTAGATGATACTTCGAGCCCTTCAGGGGGAGAGCTTGAGGTAAGTGATTCTTCCTCTGATGATGAAGCAGTTGAGACTGCAAATATGGACCAGGTTCCCACTAATAAAAGTATGTTAATTGTTAGGATCAGTGATCTATGTTTGATTGATTAGAGAGTATAGCAGCGGAAATCAAACAATGAATTAGCCAATTCACAAGAACACAAAAGATATTCAAGGTAAGAACAAACGGTTATAGACAGGGAGAATTTTGCAAAAGATATTTCATTCAATATCCGCTTTCGTGGTAACAGAATGTCACACATACAATTAGGTCAACACCTCTTATATAAGAGATGTGACGTCTGCTGATGTCACTTGATAGTGACATCTAACAGATTTTATTCAAACTACTGATAGTTAACACAACTACTGAAGATGTCAAACAGCTGACATCTTCTTACAAAAATACTGTGTTAACTATCACTACAACTACTGAAAAGAAACTACTGAAACTACAACGACTGAAGAACATGCTCTTCAGTCGTTTTACAAATACTGAAACAAAAAGAAAACTACTGAAAGGAAACCATCACAACAACTGATGAATGCTTCTTCAGCTGTTGTAACAAACTCTGAAGGCTTCAGTACTTGTACTTGAACTTTAGCTGTTGTCATCAGCTGATGTCTTCAGTCTTTGTACTTCAGCTGTTGATCTTCAGTACTTTGTTCTTCAGCTGTTGATTTTCAGACTTTAGTCTTCAGCTGTTGAAGTCTTCAGTACTTTAGTCTTCAGCTGTTGATCTTCAGACTTTGTTACAACAGCTGATCAAGTCTTCAGCAATTGTTGTGATGTCTGTAGGACTTAGAGGTTTTTCTGATCAGGCTCATTGGTTCTTTTGGTCCAACAAACTCCCCCTGAACCAATGCAACCAAAACCTCTAAACTTATTGAAGATGTCCCACTTATTATGGCAGAAGGATTGGTCTTTTTGTCTTCTAGATCAGCTTAGAAGTGACCCTTGTAAGCACAGGCCTGGGAAGAAGTCTCAATGATCTGTTTGGCAAAGTATGAATGGGAACTCTGTCTTGGGGAACCGGACACAGAGTTCTTACCCCATCCATGAGATCTACTTCCCCACTATGAGTCTGTATGAGTCTCTTGTGTAGGCCTCAAGGAAGGTAATTTGTTCCTCCATGGTCAGCTCTTCAGCACCTCCTTCAATAATGATTCTGGCCCATATTACTCAGATAGGTATTTGACATGTTTCCCATTCTTTAGCTCCACAGTTGTTATTATTCTATAAGCAATTTATCAGGGTGATAACCTCTAGGAACAACTGGAGCTCATTCTTTCTGACTTCTTCAAGCCTCTTATATACTAACCCCTTTTTCACCATTTTATTTTCCAACATCTTCTGTGGGGTTTGGTTAGCTTTATAAGCTTTCTTGAAGTCCTCTAGGATTTCCCAGGGTGATACTACAAAGAACAGTGAGATCACTTCATCTACAATCTTTTTCACCTGGCCAATGTATCTCTGTGGAATGTTTTTTTGTGAATCCTATGAGACACCCTGGGATCAGGCCAAATCCTCACTCTCTCCTTTTGATATTGAAATGTATGCTTAAGAGTGTATAATCTGAGTGCATGCTTCTTCATGTTGATCATAGAAGATGTGGCAGCATATGCTTTGTCAACCCTCCTCAACAATTCCTCATCATGTTGTTTGTGAAGCTCTTCTTCTTTTGGCTTTACTTTCACAATTTGTCTTTGAGTTTCAGGAGTAATTGTTGGAGAGTGACTTGTGGCCTTCGGCAACTGTATAACAGCTGAGAGTGGCAGCCTATCTTCATCTTCATCATGATCTTCTTCATCATCTTCTAGCCTCAATACCCTTCTCTTCTTCTCCTGGGGTACATCATCGGCTATTGGTTTTGAGGGTAAGGGAGTTGGTTTGGTGGGTTGTTGTTTTGGTGGTTTTGGTGTGGGAATGTTGACAGGCTGTTCTAACATTTTGGAGGTGAGTGTGGCTTTAGATTGCTTGGCTAGTTCAGTCCTGCTCCCAGCACCAGCTTCACTCAAAGCTTCAATAACTAATCCTTTAGTGTATACTTCAGACGAATAGATCTTAGTGGTTATTGCCAAGATGTTGTCCCTGGACCAAGCCTTGATTTTGATCATTGATCTTCCAAGATATTTTGCTATAAACCTGATCATGATCTCCAGCCTTTCTCTTTCTAACACATCATAACTTGCCCATCTATTTTGGATTTCTTCAATCTCTAATCTTCTGATCTCAGAGTCAAGTTTGTCAGTGTCATGGCCTTGCCTAAACAACTGATCAATGATGTTATCCATTGATCTGCTGTGTTCGGCATCAGCCTCTTTTACCATCAGCTCCAAGGCAGTCTCCTTTTCATTCTTTCTTTTCTTTGATTTCTCCATGTCAGCTTCCTTCTCCTCTTTTTCAGTCTCCACAGCCACTCCTTCTCTTTTTCCACTTCTGTCACGTCTGTTTCTTTCTCTTTCTCTTTCCTCTCTGCACTCCTCTTTCTTTTTGCTTTCACTGACTGAATCTCCCCCTTTTTGGGTGCATTGGTTGCAAGGGTTTGATTGTCAGAAACTTTTTGCCCACAACTTCCGCTATCAAGGGTTGTATTACTGAGGAAAGCCTCTCATCAATGGTTTTGATCACTATATCAGTGATTATAGGTGTGATGAGAGGTATGGAATTTTGAAGATAGCAGCTATTTGCACAAGGGGGTTCTATTCCTGAGAAATAGTTCCAGAAGCAGAGGCAGGTGGTTGAGTATTTGGGAGTGGCTCTGTGTTTGGGAGACCTTCAGATGAAGGTGCCATCTGTGGGGTTTGAGAGGCAGATGGTCTTTGATCCTCAGAAGTTTTGGCAAGCAGCTCTTTGAGTCTGCTCACCTCCTCTTCCTGGATGGTGTTTTGGGCTAACACATCGTAAAAGAAGCCCAGGTCATCATCAGTAGTTACTGAATCACCTGACCTCCTAATATAATCAGGATGAACATGCACTGAGTGTAGATCAGTTGTAGCATGTGCCCCTTTGTCTTGGAACTAGGGACTTCCTACCTCAGGACTATGTCCTTCATCAGCAGTTGCCTCTGGTAAGGTCTTAGTGATGTTACCAACTACATCCTGATCATATGCTGAAGCAGGATAAGTGGCAGCCTCACCAGAAGTTCCAATCTCCTTTTCTACACTAGGAAATGGAACATTGTAACCCCTATGCTGTGGGTTATCAGATGCACTTTGATCCTCCCCCTCAATGGTAGAGGTATGCCCAGTTGTAATTGGTATCTGGGGAGGGGGTGAGGAGTGCAACTGACTCGGAACTTGTGCAACAATTAATGTAGGACTTTGGGGGGCGGTTGCATATGGTGATTGAGTAGAAGCAGATTGCACCCGGGGTGAATGGTGCGCTTCTATGGTAACCCTCTCAAGTGAGATAGGTTCCAGCAGTGTGGGTTCCCCAATATTGGTTGCAACAGGATCCTGTTGAGAGGATACATGTGCGGCTTTGGCAGGTTGAGTCTTTGACACAACTGGGGGGTTAATACCTGTGCTTCCTGTGTTTGTGGTACAGGGGCATCCTCAGGGGACTCATCTCCCTGAGTAGCCTTTTTTGGCTTTTTGGATTTGGGTTTGGTGGGGACTTTGGATCTGGAGGTGGGGGCTGTGGGTTCCACCTGCGTGGGTTTTCGCAGCTTGGCAGCCTGTTTCAGTGTTTGGTCAGAGTTGTGCCTGGAGTATACTTCAGGCAATACAGCCATTGCAGGGACTCCAAGGCCAACAAGTCCCTCAGCTTGCAGCTGATTCTCTTTGATGGCCATAATGAACCGAGGATATAATATCCATCGATTAGAAAGAGGTTTTGAGGCCATATCCTTAAGTTCAAGAAAAATAATTTCAGAAAAGTTTAAGTCTTGTTGCTCAAGGATAGAGAATAGTACCTGCTGCCACCTGGTAGACATTTGATCCCAAGAGGATGTCTTAGGAGCTAAGCAAACATTAACCATGTGAAAGATAAGACGTTCTGCATTATCGAAATGCTTCTTCAGGATGGTAGAGGCACGGAGGTTTCCTGATATCCATGGTGGGCAAAGGATAAATCAGTTGTGCCATTTGGATACCCAACGGGGAAAGTGGCATCATCCAAGTTGAGGGTGTGGCGAATGATTTCCAGAGTGATGACCACTTGATGGTTGTTGACGAACGACTAGAGAGACTCGGTGTTGTTCTCCCCAGTTATAAGGGTGACGTTCGTCCAAAACTGGTGTAATGATTCGGCATGAATGGTGGGATTTAGAAGGATGGCCGTTTGGTAGGGAGATTGGACCATTAGATCAATGGCGTTATCGAACTTTGTCCAGAAGGGTGATTTTGTGAGGTAGGCAACACAGTTATGTCGTGGTTTGAGCTGCATGTTCGCCATTAATGAGAGAGAGTTTTGGAGATTTGAACGTTAGGTTTGGAGTGGATGAAGCGCTAAAGGATTAGGTATTGGGTATTTATAGGGTAAGGGTTATAAAACGACTGAAGGGTTTGGTGTTATTCATCAGTAGTTATAAACGACTGATGACATGGTATTACCCTTTCAGAAGTTGAAACAACTGAAGTCTTGGTTTTAGGCATCAGTAGTTATAAAACTACTGAAAACCATGCTTTTGACTTCAGATGTTTGAAAATAATTGAAGACTTGGTTTTAGTCATCAGTAGTTATGAAACTACTGAAAACCTTGGTTTGGTCTTCAGGTGTTGTAAACAACTGATAACTTGGTATTAGTCATCAGTAGTTGTGAAACCACTGAAGACATGGTTTTGTTATCAGTTGTTGTAAACAGCTGATGACTTGGTGTTAGTCATCAGTAGTTGTGAAACTACTGAAGACATGGTTTTCTCATCAGTTGTTTAGGATGAAACAACAGTTGTAGAAACAACTGAAGAGAAAGTTCTCATCAGTAGTTTTTGTCAATTCATAGCCTTTCAGCTGTTTCTTACTGTCCTCAACACTTACTCATCAGCCTTTTAGCTGTTTTCAGTTGTTTCATAGGACATCAGTACTATCTGTTTTTACTGACATGAGTAGTTATAACTTTATCAGTTGTTTTAACAGAATCAGTACTATATGTGATATGGTCACTAATGATCATCAGTAGTTATTTACTGAGATCATCAGTAGTTATCACTTATTCTAGCTGCAGCATACCAAGCCGTAACACTAGGTTTTGGAAAGTTGAACTATCCAAAGGCTTAGTAAAAATGTCTGCAAGCTCATCAGCACTAGGCACAAACTTAGGATCAATCAGACCTTTTTCAAAACAATCCCTATAAAAATGATGTCTGATCTCTATATGTTTGGTTCTACAGTGCTAGACTGGATTTTTGACAATGCACAGAGCTGAAGCACTATCCATTAATAATGGAGTCTTAGTCTCTGTAATGCCATAATCCAAAAGTTGGTTCTGAAGCCAGAGTACCTGAGAAGTACAACTTGCAGCTACAATGTACTCTGCTTCAGCAGTGGATGTAGCAACAGATGTTTGTTTCTTACTCTACAAGAAATCAAACAGTTGCCTAGGAATTGACATCCACCAGAAGTTGACTTTCTAGTTAACTTGCACCCTGCATAGTCACTATCTGAAAAGCAACTAATTTGCAAGAGTGACCAGTGGAATACCATAAACCTAGAGATTATGTACCTTGCAAATATCTAAAGATCCTCTTGACTGCAATCAAATGAAACTCTTTAGGAGCAGCCTGAAATCTAGCACAGACACAAGTAGCAAACATGATATCTGGTCTAGAAGCTGTTAAATACATCAAGGACCCAATCATACATCTGTAAAGTGTTTCATCAACAGCTTTACTTTATGATCTGCATCCTGTGTGTGGTGTTGCACATGGGAGTAGAACAGGGCTTACAATTTTGTAAATCAAACATATTCAAAAGATGTTTTGTATATTTTGACTGATGAATAAAGGTTCCATCAGCCTTTTGTTTGATTTGCAATCCTAGAAAGAACTGTAATTCTCCCATTGCACTCATTTCAAACCTCTTTTTCATTAATTTGGTAAAATCATCAGACAACTGGGGATCAGAGGATGCAAAAATAATATCATCAACATAAATTTGAACAAGTAGCTTATGCTGATCCAGCTTCTTAATAAACAAAGTTTTATCTATGGAGCCTCTAGTGAAATTATTCTTGAGAAGAAAAGTGGAAAGTGTCTCATACCAGGCTCTAGGAGCTTGTTTCAACTCATAAAGAGCCTTATCAAGTTTATACACCCATTCAGGATGTTTATTATCCTCAAAACCTGGTGGTTGACACACATAAACTTCTTCTTTTATTTTACCATATAAAAATGCACTTTTGACATCCATTTGAAAAACTTTAAGATGGTGGAATGCAACATAGGCTAAGAACAATCTAATTGCCTCTAGTCTGGCTACAGGGGCAAAGGTTTCATCATAATCAATACCTTCTTCTTATGAAAACCCTGTACAACTAGTCTAGCCTTGTTCTTAACAATAAGCCCATTTTCATCAGTTTTATTCCTAAACACCCATTTAGTGCCTATTGCACACTTACCTGGGGGTAGAGGAACCAGTTCCCACACTTGCTGTTTCTTGAACTGAAGTAGCTCAAGCTGCATGGCTTCAACCCATCCATTGTCTCTTAAAGCAACATGATAGTGCTTTGGCTCTAGCTGATTGATGAAGAGAGCATAGAAGCAGAAGTTAGACAATTGACTTCTTGTTGAAACTCCAGCATTGATATCACCATGATTTGAGACATTGGGTGATTCTTCAGCTCTTGATAAACAATGATATCTGTGCAAGTGTTTGTAGAACCTTCAGCAGCAGCAGATGTTGATGCAGACTCTTGAAACCAAGAATTTGATGGTAACTCAAAAAATGTAGAGGAATCAGAGATCTCATCAGCATTTGTTGTGGATGGAACTGCTGAAGCTACAGGAACATCAAGTTTAGTAGACTCAGATAGTTGGTCACTAAACTTGAATAGGTGAGTATTGATATTATCATCATCATCATCAATACCACTAGGTGGAAGACATGCTGCAGAAGATGATTTATCCACATGATCTGCAACAACTGGAGGTTGATAAGGAACATATTGCAGTATGTCCAAATCAAACAACTCCAAAGGGTTTTGTGGAATCTTGTCCATTGGAGAATCATTAAACTTCACATGCAAAGTCTCTTCAACTATCTTTGTTCTGCAGTTGAAGACTCTGTATGCTTTGCAAGTAGATGAATAACCAACAAAATACCCTGCATCCACCTTAGGATCAAATTTTTGGAGTTGATCCTTTGTGTTGAGAATAAAACAGGGACACCCAAATGCTTTGAAAAATAAAATTAGAGGAGCCAAGTGACGTAGAACTTCATATGGAGTCTTCATCAACCTCTGATTTACTAAGGCTCTATTCTGCATATAGAAAGCTGTGTTAACAGCTTCAGCCCAAAAGGTCAGTGGCAAACCAGAGTCAGTCAACATAGACCTTGCAGCTTCAATTAGGGTCCTGTTCTTTCTCTCCACTACTCCATTTTGTTCTGGAGTCTAGGGAATGCTAACTGCCTTTTGATTCCCTTTGAAAGATAAAATTCATCAAGTGTATGGTTTCTAAATTCAGTTCCATTGTCACTCCTTATACACTTGACTGAAAGGGAATACTGCTTCTCAACATACAACACAAAGTCGATAATCTTCTGAGCAACCTCATCCTTTGAATGTAGAAAGAAAGTCCATACAAATCTGGAGTAATCATCCACAATTACCAAACAGTATTTCTTCTTTGCCATGCTCATCACTCTCACAGGACCAAATAGATCCATTTGCAGTAATTGTAAGCAGGCAGTGGACTTAGGCTCTTCAATAGGAGGGAATGAGACTTTGTGTTGTTTTCCTTTTAATCAAGCAGTGCAGGTTTCATCACAATGGAACTCCTTTATTGGTAAACCTCTCACTAAACTATTGTGGATCAGCTGATTCATTTTTTTGAAATTAACATGACCCAGCCTTCTGTGCCACAGGTTAGATTCCTGAGGAGAGGCTTTGGAAAATAGGCAAGGATGGCCTGTGAGATCTATTTTCTTGGAAAGATCTAAGGCATACACTCTTCCTGTCTTGTTGGCCCTCAGGAGAGTGTGATCATCCAACACCTTATCAATCAAATTCAGAAATGTGGATGACAGAATCCTGCAGTTCTGACCGGTGAAAAGAGCAACATGGCCTTTATCACACATTTGACTGACACTCAAGAAATTGTACTTGAGATTTTCCACATGATTAACATCATCAAACTTTATTTCTCCATTAGAGACAAAGCATTTTCCAATGATGTACCCTTAGCATCATTGACAAAAGAAACAAACCCCTTCTTTCCTTGAGAGTAGTCATGAAGAAGAGAGTTGTTCCCTGTCATATGCATAGATCCTACACTGTCTACATACCAGATGCTACTTTGGCATGTGGAAGAACCCTGCAATCATAAGCAATTAGTTAGTTTTTGAGACCCAAACCTTTTTGGTTTTGGGTCTATTCGCATCAACAGATGGTAAACTAACAGACTTGCTGTGAATAACAGCCTGAGGGGATGGAGATGGTGAAGAAGAAGAATCCTTTGGCATGGATTTTCTTCTCTGTGGTTTCAACACAGGAGCATCTAATTGGTGACTCTCCCCAATAGATGTTGAACCATCATAACAAGTTGTGTCTGATTTTGTGATAAAGCCTTCAGCTCATCAGACACATTAGTGCTTGAGTTTGATGGGTTCCTGTGTTGTACCATCTCTCTTTGAGCAACCTCAGCTGTTACATGTTTAACCCCTTTCTTTTTGGATTTCTTTTTGGATTTTGGGGTCACAGGTGTTGATGTTGCTGGTACAAATTTGATTTCAAACTCAGTTTTCATTTTATCCATTTTCTCTTTAATGTTTTCATATGTTTGAGTATGGAGCCCTTTTTATACCAACAATCATCAGTAAGATGATTGAATAAGCCACATATTTCACAAGGCTTTTTCTTCATCTTAAGTTGATCATCTGCTAAAGAAGATGAAACTACTGAAGACTTGTTCTTCAGCAGTTTGCTATCAGTTCTAGCAGTTTTCTTCCTTTTAGTACCTGCTTTCTTGATATCTTCTTCAGTAGTTTTCCCACCCATTCTACTTGCAGTTTTCTTTCCTTTAGTACATGTAGTAGTTTGGGCTTGTTCTCCAGGTGTTATGACATTCTTTTTAGTACTTTCAGTACTATGTGAAATATCACCTGGAGTGATCAACTTTGTGATCATGTGAGTGTCAGCATTTAAACCATCAACATCAGCTGATAGTTTCTGAGAGGAATTAATGCTGGCTTCTACTTTTGATGGTGCTGCATCAGATAGTAGATCACATGATGAAAAGGATTGGTTATTGCTTTCACATTAGATTCTACCTCTGCTCTGGGAGTAAAATCTGTAGGAGGAGCAGTGTGATTATAACCAATGCCAAACTTCACATTGGAAGCAGATTGCTTACTAAGAAGCATTTCAAAACCCTTGCAAGGATTTACCCATCGATCACACTCTACCTGGGTAGTTGCAAGTGTTTCTTTGAGGTCTCTGTACTTCTCTAGAAGTATCTCTTCCCTAGCCTTATCATCAATGATTTGGCATTTAAGTTTGTAAATCTCATCATTCTTATCATTAATCACAGACTCAAATTCAGTTTTGCTTTTGGAAATTGTTTGTTCTAGCTCAATGTTCTTGTTAATTAAAGCTACATTTGCTTCTCTAATAGATGCAAATGCGGCTATGCATGTTTCAAAACATAGTTTGGCTTTTGCCTCAGAGGATACCTATGACACCTGTGGTGTAGAGGCATTAGAGGATGAAGTATTAGCAGACTCCAAAGCCATAAGAGCTAGATTTCCAAAAGGACTGTCACCACCATGTTGACCAGCACTAGAGAACAGTTGTTCATGACCAGAAAAATCATCTGGTAAACTGCTCCAGTCAACAACTCCTAGGGTGAAAAAGCTGTGTTTTGAGGTTGAGTTTGTTGATGAGATTGGGAAGGTTGAGGTTCAGGTAATGCATGTGGTTGTTGTGCAATTGGAGCTTGAACCGGATTTGGCTGAGGCATGTAATAGCAGAGAAAAGGATATGACATTTGACCCTGGGGGACAAAGTATGCAGGAGATACAGGGTGTGAATGATGACCAGAACCAGCAGTATGTTGCCCTTTGTTTTGTGGACTAGTGCTAGGAAAAGTCACAAAGGGTGCAGAAGAGTTAGATCCAGTTGATCTACACTCTCTTGCAAAGTGTCCAAGCCTTTGGCATTTGTGACACCTCAACTTACTCTTGTCAAAACCAACTTTGGTTTTGCCAGAGAGTCCAGGAAATTTCCTGTCAGTTCTCTTGTAGAACTTCTGAGATCTGATATTAACTAAGGCCATTTGGCTTAGAATATCCATCTCTTCTAAATCATCATCAGCAATTCCCTTCAGATCGTCCATGATGAAGCATAGATTGTCACTATTACTGCCAGAATGACTATCAATACCAACAAATGCATGATCAGAACTGTTTGAAGAGAAATCAATATGCTCATCATAAGTGCTTTCAGATGTAGCATATTCTGACTCATGACCAACCAAGGCAGTGTTCCCTGGTACAAAGTCATCAGTAAGCTTTCCTGATGATGACAGTTTCCTTTTCTGCTCTATCTCTCTTTCAAATGTAAGCAGTTTCCCATGAGGTTGGGTGAGAGATAGGCTATCCAGATTTGCACTGGAGCGTAGGACAATAGTGTATGTGTCCCATCTCTCAGGTAGTGATTTGAGGAATCTGTTATTCATCTGGCTGTTGGTGTATTCCTGTTTCACCATTTTCAGCTCAGAGATCAAACAGGAAAAACGCTCAAACTATTGAGTTAGTGTCTCACCCTTTCTATGAGAGAATGTCTCATATTGTTGGGCGAGGATTTCTCTGTTGTTTGCTAAGACCTCATCAGTTCCACCGAATTGTTCCTTCAGTGCATTCGAGAGGTCATGAGCAGTTTCATGATGCATAAGCCCTGAATAGATTTCATTCGGCAGTGCCATGGCCAGAATTCCATGGGCTTTAGCATCAATCTCAAACAGTTTCCGATCTTCATCTGAGTATTGTTCCTTCTTCTTCGGAGCCATTTGATTGCTTTCCGGATTGTTCCCCATAGGCTTATGTGGTCCATGTACCACAGATGTCCACAACCTGAACTGTTAACAGACAGGTGATGAAGCATCCTTCGTTGCCATATGTTATACTCAGTCCTAACCAGCATCGGAGGCTTGGTTGAGGAACCGGTATTGTGAGGGTCATTAGAAGGAGTAGTCATCTCAGATTCAACCAAATTCAATTAAGCTATAGAAGATTTAGAACAAAACACAACAAACCAAATTGAACCAAGAGAGATCTCAAAATGGATAAACGAAAGCGGCATAAATTCAATAATCTATAACCACTTCTTGCAAATATGCTAATTCAATCAAACATAGATATCAAATAGCAGTTTCAATGATCAATTGTTAGATCGATCAATGATTAACCTGCTCTCATACCATTTGTTAATTGTTAGGATCAGTGATCTACGTTTGATTGATTAGAGAGTATAGCAGCGGAAATCAAACAATGAATTAGCCAATTCACAAGAACACAAAAGATATTCAAGGTAAGAACAAACGGTTATAGACAGAGAGAATTTTGCAAAAGATATTTCATTCAATATCCGCTTTTGTGGTAACAGAATGTCACACATACAATTAGGTCAACACCTCTTATATAAGAGATGTGACGTCTGCTGATGTCACTTGATAGTGACATCTAACAAAATTTATTCAAACTACGGATAGTTAACACAACTACTGAAGATGTCAAACAGCTGACATCTTCTTACAAAAATACTGTGTTAACTATCATTACAACTACTGAAAAGAAACTACTGAAACTACAACGACTGAAGAACATGCTTTTCAGTCATTTTACAAATACTGAAACAAAAAGAAAACTACTGAAAGGAAACCATCACAACAACTGAAGAATGCTTCTTCAGCTGTTGTAACAAACTCTGAAGGCTTCAGTACTAGTACTTGAACTTCAGTTGTTGTCATCAGCTGATGTCTTCAGTCTTTGTACTTCAACTGTTGATCTTCAGTACTTTGTTCTTCAGCTGTTGAAGTCTTCAGTACTTTAGTCTTCAGTTGTTGATCTTCAGACTTTGTTACAACAGCTTATCAAGTCTTCAGCAGTTGTTGTGATGTCTGTAGGACTTAGAGGTTTTTCTGATGAGGCTCATTGGTTCTTTTGTTCCAAAAAAGTACACAAGCATCTAATCTTGATGCCATCGACACTTCTGAACCTCATACTCCAACAGCCACAGATACTAAACCTGGGATTCAAAATCTAGATAGTGAATTAGTTGTTCCCACTACTCCCGGATCTCGAATCAATGTGTATCATCCCTTGGAAAACATCATGGGGATCTTCTATCGGGAGTTCAGACACGAAATCAGCTATACTCATCTGATTATGCCGTAGTCATGGAAAAAGGTTATATACATGATGGTTCTTATAGGTGTTTTGTGTCTTAATTTAAGCCAAAATATGTAAATGAAGCCTTAAATGACGAGGCATGGGTTAGTGCTATGCAAGAACTCCTTCAGTTCAAGAATTTAGGAGTATGGACTCTTGTGGATAGACCAAAAGGTGCAAATGTGATTGGCACTAAATGGGTTCTTAAATATAAGAGAGATCATCAAGGAGTCATAATCAGAAACAAGGCCAGGCTTGTCATTCAAGGTTTCAGACAAATAGAAGGCATTACTACAATGAAGTGTTTGCACCAGTGACAAGGATGGAAGCAATTCATATTTTGTTAGCCTATTCATCCTACGTGAAGATTAAAGTTTATCAATTGGATGTGAAAAGTGCCTTTCTTCATGGTGAAATTCATGAAACGGTGTACATCAGCCAATCTAAAGGATTTGAGGATCCTTATCACCGGGATAGAGTTTATAAATTAGACAAGGCTCTATACGCGCTTCATCAAGCTCCATGGGCCTGGTATGGGAAACTATCTACTCATTTGCAGAAACATGGTTTTCGTAGAGGAGTTATTGACTACATGTTTTTCGTCAAAGAGAAAGATGATGGTTTACTACTAGTATAGATATATGTGGATGACATCATTTTTTGCTCCAAAAATGAAGCTTTGTGTAAGGAATTCAAATCTGTGATGAAAGCTGAATTTGAGATGAGTGCTATGGGAGAGATGAAGTTCTTTATTGGGTTACAGGTGGATCAGACACCAAAAGTAATCTTCATGCATCAGTCCAAATATGTAGGAGATATCCTCAGTCGATTCGACATGGATAATGCAATGGCACCTGGAACACCACTTGCCACGAACAACTATGTGGCACCCGACGAAAATGGTGATCTGGTGGATGCCACTATGTACCAAGGAATTATCGGATCTCTAATGTACCTCACATCCTCTCATCATGAGATTATGTATGCCATGTGTCTTTGTTCTAGATATCAGGCTAAACAAAAAGTAAATCATCTAATTGGGGTTAAAAGGATCTTTCATTATCTGAAGGGTACTTCAACACTCGGGTTGTGGTATCCTCATGATGATTACTTGGAGCTAACAACGTATAGTGACTAGGATTATGGTGGTTGGAATATGAATTACAAGTCAACATTAGTGGATGTTAGTTCTTGGAAGACGGTTAGTCACCTGGCAGTGTAAGAAGCAGACATATGTTGCTCTGTCAACATGCGAAGCTGAATATGTTGCTACTGGAAGCTGCTGCTCCTAAATCATTTGGATTTAACAACAAATGCGAGACTTTGTTTTGAAATTTTCTAACACCCCTATCTTTGTTTATAATTCTGCTACAATTGTTGTCAATTAAAATGCGGTCCAACACCCAAAAACTAAACACATTGGTATTAAATATCACTTTATACGTGACTATTTTGAAAAGGAATTAATTGATGTTGTTAAAATTAATAAAGATTTTCAACGCGCCGACCTCTATAGAAAATCGTTTGACAAACCTCAGTTTTTATATCTTTTTGGAGGTTAATGGCATGAAAAAGAAAAGTAATGTGACTCAAGAAGAATAGAGTTCTTAGTCCGACAAGTCGTTTCTTATTTTATTATTTATTTTTTATTTTTATAGTTATTTTCCAGTTTCTTAAAATCCAAAAACAAAAAAAAATCTATTTTAGAATTTTAGGGGGAGAATAATTGAGTATTCAGTTTTTAATTACACATAAAAACGAGGGGGGAGGGCAGATAAGCTGAAAGCAAAGAAATCATGTCTGTGATTTTGATTCAAAATTTATGGAAAATGATAGTACACAGGGAACAATTTGTTTGTAAAAAAGGATTTAAATGTTCAAAATGCTATATTCAAATTAGAAGTCTGAGAAGTCTAAGCAAATTTAAAGAAAAGTGATAGTACATTGGTAAACAACTAAGGTAACACAGAGAAAGTAGTCCTAGGGGTTGCTAGTTCAGTTATGACGTGCCGGTAGATTCAACACGATAGACGAGTAGAATTCATTAGTGAATACAATTCAAACTAATATGTTTAACTTGCTGTTGGTTCTCATCTTATCCATGGTTAACACAATCAACGCATTTCCAATAAGGGGTGACGAGCAAAAATAAACGCCACAAATGTGTGTGGATGACCATAAAATGAGAAAAGCACACTAAAAAATGGTTAAGCATAATAAAGTTAATGACTAATGTTGTTGGTGCGTTATGTGCAAACGAAAAAATTTATGCCCTAACAAGAAGATAGGTTGTGTGCCTCTCTGCTATGCGATGGCACTGACCTGAGGATAAGTATAACCTAATATTCTAGAATTCATTGTTGTTTGCGCCATATCTGTTGTGCGATGGCACTGACCTAAGGCTTGGCATCTCTTTGAAAGCTCTTAGAATAGTTTCTTCTTGTCAAATACCCATAGACCGCTCAAAAATCTCCTAAGGAATGTTGATTACCATATAAGTGTGGGATCCACAAATGCTTGTTGAAATAATTTAACCTAACGTATCACTAATGTGATTCAAAAATCTGTGTATGGATATAAGTGGACAAATATACTGACAATCATTGTGGCTACAACTCTCGATAGTCAAAAACCATGGTGTGCATCTTATAGCTCTAGTATGATTTCCTAAAAGTGCTATTGACTCTGAGACAAATAACAATCTAGTATCAAAGTACTTATAAAAGGGTCCCAAATGATTATGATATCTACTCAGGAGGAAAAGTCAGTGAGATGATGTCTGAAAGGTTTCAATCCACCTCAAACCAAAAAAAACAAAAATATGTCTTCTTTTGATTTTATTAAAGTTGTTTTTTTGTTTTCTGATTTGCGTAAATGTCAGACTATGTAACTAGATGAACACCGTGAATGGCAAGGTAAAAGGATCAGGTCTACGGTGATCAAATGTTTTTCAGTTAAACGGATCACGTCTGAGGCGATCAAATGGTTTTCAATTAAAAAGGTCATGTCTGAGATGATCGTTGTTCATAATGTTATATATCATAGGTTAAATCTTAAGTGTTTGGAAGTATATGATGTCAAACTCATAAGGATGTGCTAATCGTACGTATGAACCATAAGTATGAACCAATCACACGATTGGACCATGAGTATGGGACAATCATGCGATCGGATTATAAGAATGAACCAATCGTACGACTGGATGAATGAGTCTGAGCCAGTCACACGACTGAACCCCAGTCGCACGATTGAAGCATGCGTATGGGTCTAGTCACACGACTGAAACTTGAAACAATATAAATAAGGGGGTTAGTCGGTCGTATTTGTTTGCACCCTTCAAAACTCTAAAAACACCGCCCATACACAAACACTCTACAAAAAATTCCGATTACTGTGATTAGCCCGTGATTGTGTTACTAACTATTTTCCTACTCATCTACAGGTACTTTGCAACTGAAATAGGCTCTAATGAATTGTTTAATCAAACCCTAAATGACAGCAAATATTAAGAACAATAACCGGGACTAAACTCTTAAAATAGACTCCTTAAGTGGACACTAATGTTGATTTAAATAAAATTAAGTGTTATTGCGAGTCTCTGCGGTCCAAATGAATCTAAACACGAAGTATAATGTCACGTTTTGACAAATATTCAAATCAATGGTGTTCAACAGTGAAGATGCGAATGGACATGCTGATGCACTTCAGTCGCCCGATTGAGCCAGGCGCATGATTCAATCGCACGAGTGAATCATGCGTGTGGGTACAGGCTCACGACTGACTCAATCGCATGGCATAGCATATGACTAAGCTCAGTCGTAGGCTCGATCGTACGACTAAACTCAATCGTACGACTGAACTCAGTCATATGGTTCAATCGCACGATTGAACTAGTTGATCAAAATCATTAAAAATTCAATTGTTAACTCTTACAAACAACCTGATGTATATGTTTGTTGTGTTGCAGCAATATGGCTGATAGATGGACTATGAGCACCAAGCACAACATATGTGCTCATCTCGATGCTACATCCCGGAATGCTTCTGAGTTCACCGGGATTATTGTCTTTTTGCGGAGATCAAGGATCTTCAAAGCCATCTCTATCCCATGCACACCTTACAGATCCATACAACAGGCTTTCTGGGAAAGCGCAGTGGTTAAAAGGTCCATTGAGCCCCACCATATTCGGAGCTCCATATTCGGACAAGAGATTGAGATTAGTGAAGATGATTAGAGGCGAGTCATAGATCTGGGTGAGGATGGAGCCTACCCAATCAAGAAGCATCCCCTAACGGCTTGGGGATGCTTTCTGAGGATCAAGTATGCTGGTGACATCAATGTTGGTGTGCTAAACAAGAGCAACATGTGCTTGTAGTTCAAATATTTGGCACACGTGATCCTAAAGTGTATAGCCTCTAGGCATGGAGGATTTGACGAGATGTCTGACCAAATCCAGAATGCATACGTTGTACTGGTACTGAACCACCCATTCAGTTTCTCTCGCATGCTCTTCTCCTACCTGATTGAGAACATTGATGCCAAAGGCAAGGAAGGCTTCTGCATGTATCCACGTTTATTGCAAATGATTATAGATGAGAAGCTTCTTATGTTGCCTAAGGAGAAAGATGATACATTGATGCTTGAGAGATGGATGATACCACCTTGGGTAGAATAAAGGTATACAAGGGGAAGCAGGTGAAGCCCCCGATCAGGAGACCTTTTGGGCATCAGGCCAATGAGGACTACGTGGCGCCTTCTCGCAAGAAATGGCATCATGATGATAGTAATTTTGATGTTGAGCCTATTGTGCTTCCCACTGATGAAGAGGATGATGATATTGATAATCTGGATGACGATCAAGGTGGTGGAGATGCTGGTCCCAGTCAATCAAGGGCCACCAACATGTTTACTATATCTCCACCATCTCCACATGGTACTTCTGATGCACCTGCTGGATCTGAGTAGACTGATTTGCACGAGGACTTCCTGTTAGATGAAGAAAAAGATTCTGATGATGAGCCTCTTGTCAGGAAAGTCGGTAGCCAGGTTATGGCTACCGAGAAAGGGAAAGAGGCGGTTGGTGGACGCCAAGCTGGGTCTAAGGATGGTGATACTGATTTCACTAATCCAACATACACACCCTACCAGCCGATCAGCTCAGGGGGAGCCCCTATCACCAAGGGTTTAAGGATGAAGAGGATGACCCAACCCCATGGAAAAAAGAGTTAGAGATAAAGGATCACCCTCATCACTTCTTCCACCACCACTACCACAACCACTACCACCACCACACCCACTCCCACCTCTACAGCCACTGATACTCCTACCACCACTCATAAACTTACATCCACCACACCCACATACCCAACAAAACTCCACCACAATCCACTCCTATTCCTCTTCCCATCTTCACCACATCCATCACTAGAACCACCACTCACCAAGCCGGTACATCCACTCAATCCCCACTTACCCCTGGCTCTACTCTACCCACTGTCGGGTTAGAGGAACAGTTGGTGAGCCTAAACCGACTAGTGCTAAAGCTGCTAGCAACAGATGATCTGAGAGATAATCAGATGAACCAGCTGATGGCAGTCAATGCCGCCCAAGCCAAGCAGATAGCTTAACTAACTGAGAAGAA
The DNA here is from genome assembly GCA_025506515.1 of Flaveria trinervia. Taxonomy (NCBI): domain Eukaryota; kingdom Viridiplantae; phylum Streptophyta; class Magnoliopsida; order Asterales; family Asteraceae; genus Flaveria; species Flaveria trinervia. The sequence continues at coordinate 54,624,875 of CM046449.1, read as the reverse complement.
TGATGTTTACGAGAGAGTGTTAGGTCAAGCTCACCATGCACTTAAGAGTCAGAATGATCTGGTGATGGCTTCTGTAAAAAGGATTAAAGGATTGGAGAAGAAAAACAAAAGGATTATGCTAAAGTTGAAGGGGATAAAAGGTGAGCCCCTAATGATCAAAGGTAATGGTGATGATAAAGGAGATGATGATGATGAGACTTTTGATGATGAGACTTTTGATGATGAATCAAAAGAAGATGATGATAAGGAAGTTGGATATAGTGGTAAAGATAAAAGAGATAATGATAATGATGAGGACGATCAAGAAGGTGATGCATATGTATCAACCTCAAGTCAAGCTTCACCGGAGTGGCGCTCAAAAAGAGCCACGTCGTCTGCAGCTCCAGCTAAAGAAACTCGGAAACAGGGAAAGAGTGATGCTCAACAACCAGAGTACTATGATGTTATACCCCTTTAGCAAGTCAAGACTTAGCTCACTATGATTCTTGATTTGCAAGGATCGTATGAAGGTCTGTGAGTTATACCCCCGGAGAAGGAGGGATCATCCATGATCTGACAGATGAGCAGCTGGCTCATATGTTCAAATTGAATCCAGATGAAATTGTCAAAGATGCTCTGGAAGTTGATGTCTTAAGTGATAAGGAGGTACAGGATGTGGATGAAATAAAGATTGAAGATGTCACAACTGACCACTATCTTGAGTACACTAACCCTGAGGGCAATGTTATCCCCAACTTAGGTGAAACTTTTAGCAGTGATACATTTGATAAGCTGGAGGAGATGGAGAAAGAAAAAGAGAAAGATGAAAGTAAAACCCAAGCTTCAGATGCAAATGTTGATATTAAGAAAGCTAAATGGGCAGCTTGTTTTACTGAAATGAAAGCCCAACGCGCACCCCCAAAGAAAAATGCCTACAACAAACTTTATAGAGTCAAGAGACATCAGAAAGTATCAAGAAAGATTATCGCATGGGCATATTTTGAAGACTTGGAAGTCTATGCTGTTAAAAGGGAGAAAGGGATTAAGTACTTCAGGTATCCATATGATCTAAAGATTCTTCCTGGTAAGGAGCTCAACCGACTGGCATGCTTAAATTTTTTATATGCCAACCCGAGAAAGATGTTAGGATGGTTTGAGGTAGCATTGAAGAAAGAATACCACACCAGATGGGTAATCTTCAGACCTCAACAACCTAAGAGGTTCATTCATAAGTCTGAAGTTGATCCTATATCTGGAAGGCCTAAAGTAGTGTTAAAGTGGAGTCCACCACGCACAATGTCTAAGATTCCGTTACGAGAAATGCCTCAGGACCACACTCCACACTTCGAATGGTGGTATTATGATTGGAGGATAGGGGGAAGCGGTCATATTTTTGAACAGAGATGGGAAGATAGAGACTATTAGGGTATTTGACCCAATGTGGCTTACTAACTTGTATGCTGATGATGTTTACACTTTATACAAGTGGCCACTATTCTATGACACGCAAGATATTGCACAAGCTCTATAATTCCAACGTGTTATATGACTCTGCTTTGCATTCGAGATACACGCAGGAGTCACTAGAGAAGAGAAGTAAAAGAAATTTCAAGAGCATGTGAAAAATGTTAGAAATTAGGCTAAACTTATTGGATTCAGAGGAAGATCACCCAAGCTTATGAAGAAAAGATTGATCAACTAAAGATCCTAGAAGAAGGTTATGACTGTGAAGTTGAAACTAAGCTCTTGGTGCATCTACAGTTTGATAAATTCAGCCTGATATTGTTTTAATATTGGAGCAATTGCATCCCACGACAGCAACAACAAAAGAGAGATAGAAGAACTTGGAGAAAAACATATCAGACAATAGATAAACTAGGTCCAAGGGGAAGTTTTTTGATGCATTATGTTCCTAGTTTATGTTCTTAATGTAAAAGTCTTTCATTTCTTACACATGTGTAATGTAAGTACTCAATGAAATATGATATGCGTTTAATGTTTATAGATCTTTGATTATTTCTTATTAGTATTGCGTTAAGTATAAGTCATATGTATGAACTTCATATATAGGTTTGAGATTGTTGTACACAATTCTAAGTCAATAATGATTAGGAAATATGTTCAACTTAGTCGGGTTGTTAGTCATGTTAATGGACCATAAGCATGAATGAACCAGTCGCACGACTGAACTAGGAGACTGGATCAGTCGTATGATTGAGGCATAAGATTGACTCAGTCTTACGAATGAACCTTCAATCATGCGTATGACTCAATCGCATGAGTCAGTCGCATGACTGAACCATGATAATGGTTCAGTCGTATGAATGGCAGCTACAAACCAATAAATACAACTTAATTTGTGGAAAAACATAACACTTTGAGAGAGACTTCGAATATACATAAACCCTAGCCGTCCAGAGTGTCAAGAACACCTAATCCAACTTCATAGTTCGTTCTTGATCGATTTCTACTCATTCTTAACATTTGTTTCATCGTTAGATCGATCGGGTTATCGTTCTCACTAACTGGATCTCCAATCAAATAGGATTCCACACTATTTGATCTGGTCTCACGCAGAATCTGTTAATATATATATTACATACATATATATATATATATACATATCTATATATATACATATATATATATATATCCGTACGTACACGGTCCTAACAATCTTTAACTTGTTTTTGGTAAAGCTACTTTGTCTTTGGAAGACCTCTTCAATTATACTTTAAAATCTTCTAAGTGTTGTTTTGGTTGCACCAGCCTCATATCATCCAACACGAGTTTTCGAATTTGATCTCTAAAGATATTGTTAGGGGACATTGTACGTACTTAGTACTAACTGATTTTGCGCGTATACTAGATCAAATAGTGCAGAATCCTATTTGATTGGCGATCCAGTCAGTGAGAACACAGTTTAGATCAATCTAATGATTAAAGAAACGTTAAAGAATGATTAGAACAAGATCAACTGCGATCTATGAACTTGGAACATGTTTTCTTGAGTCTCTGGACGACAAAGGTACGATTATGTGCGTAGGTATTCTAATTGTTACGTTTTTCCACGAATTAGGTGGTATTTATAGGTTAGGGTTTTCCAATCGTACGAGCATGGTTCAGTCGTGCAACTGAATTATGCGATTGATCCATCCGCATGACTGAAGGTTCAGTAGTGCAATTGAGTCAATCTTATGTCTCAATCGTGCGACTGATCTAGTCTCCTGGTTCAGTCGTGTGACTAGTCCATTAGCATGAAGTATTCATGCGTATGGTCCATTAGAATCGTCCATTTGCATGAGGACTTCATACGATTAAGTTTGAACATGTTTCTCAATCATTATTGACTAAGAATTATGTACAACAACCTCAAACCTATATAGTTAGTTCACTATAATTTATCACATACTAAACAATGAAACATTAAACATATAAACATCAATCACATATTGTATTTCATTCATACCCATTCATTATATATATGTAAGACATGATAGACATTTACATTAAGTTCTTAAACTAGGTACATATGTATCAACAAACTCCCCCTTGGACCTAGTTTACATTAGCATCGAACATTATTCATTAGCTCCTTAAATTTCTTGTACTTTTCCTCTCTAGTAACTCCTGCATGTATCTCGAATGGTTGTATCATGTTCTAGAACTGGAGGGCTTGTACTATAGCTTGCGAGTCGTAGAATAGTGGCCACTTGTATAATGTATAGACATCGTTTGCAGACAAGTTGGTCAGCCACATAGGGTCGAACACCCGGATAGTTTCCATTTTGCTCTCTCTCTTTGTAAAACTGTGACCACTTTACCTGTTCTCCAATCATAATACCACCATTAGAAGTATGGAGTGAAGTCCTGTGGCATTTTCCATAAGGGAATCTTGGACATTGTGCGCAGAGGACTCCACTTCAGCAGAACTTTAGGCTTTCCAGAAATGGGATCCACTTCAGACCTTCGGATGTACCTCTTTGGTTGTTGAGGTCTGAAGTTTACCCACCTGGTGTGGTATTCTATCCTGAGTACAGCCTCAAACCAGTTTGACATTTTCCTCGGATTAGTATATAACAAATTTAGGCATGCCAGCTGGTTGAGCTCAAAACCAAGGAGAGTCTTCAGATCATGTGGGAATCTAAAGTACTCTATTCCCTTCTCCGTCTTAACTGCATAAACGTTAAGATCCTCAAAATATGCCCATGCAATAATCTGGCTTGACACCTTTAGATGTTTCTTGACCTTGTAGAGCTTGGGGTAGGCATTTGGCTTTTGAGCAGTGCGTTGGGCTCGTATCTCGGCAAAACAAGCCGCCCATTCAGCCTTCTTGATATCAACATCAGCGTCCGAGGCTTGGCTTGGCTTTCATTCTTCTCTTTCTCTTTTCTTTCTCATCTAGTTTGTCGAATCTAGCACTGCCAAGAGTGTCACCAAAGTTGGGGACCATATTGCCCTCTCGGTAAGTGTACTCTGGATAGTGCTCAGGGGTGACATCCTCAATCTCTATTTCATCTACGTCATTTAACTCGTCGTCACTTGTCACATCAAAGTAGGTGCATCTTTGACAATCTCGTCTGGGTTTAGCCTAAACATCTCTGCAAGTTGCTCATCAGTCAGGTCGTGTATGATTTCTCCTTTTTCGAGAGTATAGCTCACCGACCTTCTGACAATCCCTGGCAAATCAAGAATCATTGTGAGTTGAGACTTGATTTGCTGTAGGGGAACAACATCATATTCATCTTGCTGAGATGTTTAATCTGTTTGATTTAAATATGTAACACATCAACCATTAGTAATTAGTCAAGACATTTAAGAAGTAGATAAATATATATAAATATTAATTACACAACTGTAATACAAGATTCAAGTACAAAATTTTTCAAATACATAAGCATCTAATCATTACTTTTGTCCTTATCAGTCAACTCCTCAACCGTAGGGGCTGATGATGAAGCTCCTTGGTCTTGTGCTTTCTTTGTCCTTCTCTCTTGATCTTAAGCTGAGGTTAATCCAGCTACATCACCTTCTTCATCATTATCATCATCTTTCTTTCCCCTTGGCCCTTCATCTTCACTATTATCTTTTTCATCAGACTCATCATTAGCATTATCTCCATCACCTTCTCTTATCTTTAGTGGCTCATCTTTAGATCCCTTCAGTTTGAGCATGATCCTTTTATTCTTAGCTTCCAACTCCTCAATCCTTTTAAGTGAATGCTCATTCTGCACCTGGAGTTGGAAATCTGTTGTGCTTGAGCAGCATTGAGCTCCACAAGCTGACTAAGCTGTGTGCTCTCTGCTCATCAGCAACTAACAGCTTAGCACCATCCTGTTTAGTGCTGCTAGCTGTTCCTTTACCCCAATGGAGGGGAGTGGATCCTGTGGTGAAGGTAGTGTGGGTTGATGGACCTTCTTGGTGGCTGGTGTTGGTAGTGGTGGATGTGGTGAATAGGGTGGTGGGATAGTAGTAGATGGTGAACGGGTGGCTATAGTAGTGCTGGTTAGGAGTGTAGTAGTAGTGGTAGGGGGTGTAGTAGCAGTGGTGGTAGCTGTGGTGGATATGTGGTGGTTGTGGCAGTAGTGGTGGCAGTGGCAGTGGTAGTGGATGGGGTCAAAGTACATCTCGGCCTCTTACCCTTTTTGCCATAAGGGTTAGCCATTCTCTTCTTCCTGGAGCCCTTAGAAACAGAGGCTCCCCCTTAGCTACTGAGCTGTTCCGGGGTGTAGGATGGATAAGTATCTGCAGTAACTACTTCCCCGGACGCACCCTAGCATCCACCACCGCCCTGAGCCCTCTCTCAGTGGCTATGACCCGGCTCCCACCATCCGTACCAGAGGCTCCTCGTTGGACTCCACTTCCTCCTCCATCTAAAAATCTGGGTGTATTGGAGCTGACTCGGGTCCAGCCAGACCATCACCTCCTTGACCATCATTGTGGTCAACATCGTCAGAATCATCGGGGGGTAGAGCAATCTGCTCAGAATCCGAGTCACTATTGTTGTGACACCACTTCCTCCTAGCTCGTGCCACATAATCCTCCTTGGACAGATGCCCAAACAACCTCCTCATCGGGGGCTTCACCTACTTGCCCCGGTAGACCTTCATCCTGCCTAAGGTGGTATCATCCCTCACCTCAAGCACCACAACATCTTCTTTCTCCTTGGGCAATGAAGGAAGCTTCTCATCAATAATCATCTGTGAGAACCGTGGATACATGCAGAATCCTTCCTTCCCTTTAGCTTCAAGGTTCTTGATTAGATAAGAGAAGATCATGTGAGAGAAACCGAACAAATGGTTTAGTACCAGTGCAACGTATGCATTTTGGATTTGGTCGGAGAGGTCGTCAAATCCTCCATGCCTGGAGGCTATGCACTTTAGGATCACATGTTCCAAATACTTAAATTGAGGGCACATGTTGCTCTTGTTCAGTTCCAGGCGTTTAAGTCACCGGTGTACTTGATCCTCATAAAGTATTCCTGGACAGTCAGGGATGTAACTTAGTTTGGTGGTTTCCATCCTCACCTAGACCTAAGACCCGTCTCAAGTAATCCTCAGTGATCACTATCTCTTGACCAAAGATTGAGCTCCGTATACAATGAGGCTCAACTGATCTGTCAACCCTGACACTTTCCCAGAATGACTGCTGGATGGATCTGTAAGGTGTGCACGTAGTCGAGATAGCTCTGTAGATCCGTGATCTGCGCAGAAAGGCTATAATCCCTGAAAACTTAGCAGCGTTCCGGGATGTAGGATCAAGGTGAGCACAAATGTTGTGCTTGGTGTTGATAGTCCACCTCTCTCCCATGTTTCTTTAACACAAGACACATAAACATTAGATTTATCCATAACAGAAGCACTTGAAACTTAATCTACCATACGACTGAGTTCAGTCGGTTGATTGAGTATGTGACTGAGTTCAATCGGGCGACTGAGCATGCGGCTGAGTTCAATCGGGCGATTGTGCATGCGGCTGAGTTCAATCGGGCGATTGTGCTCATACGCCTAGCTCATTCAGCCGATTGAATCATTCGCCCAGTTCAATTGTGTGATTAAAGTTCAATCGGAGTGTCATGTCACATAACTCTCTGTTTGGCACTCTAACCCCGTATCTAGGTCAAAACGTGATGTTAAACGTTGTGTCTAGACTCTTTAGACTTGCAGGAACCCTAATTGTCAAAGTATGTCTTTCATTTTAACCATTATGCACGTTTATGTGGTCTATTTGATGGTTGTTACTGATTTATTGATTTTTAATCAAATTGGGTCTATTAGGGTTTGAATACACCGTGTATTTTGTGTGATTTCAATCACTCATTACCTAAAGATGATGCGAATACACATCAGTAACACAATAGTGGCGAGAAATCAACTCAATCAAATTTTGGCAGAGTATATGTGCTTTCGGGCGATTTGGAGACGACTGAAGGGTGATGAGGATATGCGATCGACTTTAGCCCTATTTATACTGACTTTATCTTCATTCGGTCGACTGGACCTATTCGCACGCTTCATTTGGGCGACTGGTCTCAATCATGCGACTGGCTCGGTCGGTATCATCCATTTGTGCGACTGGGGTTCAGTCGTATGACTGATTCAGTCGGTCACCTCCATTCGTGCGATTGGTTCATACTCATGATCCAATCATGCAATGATTCATACTCATGCTCCATTCGTGTGACTGGTCCATACTTATGGTCCAGTCGTGTGTATGACTATGACTTATGTAATTTGCCTTATGTAGTTTCAAACACTTAATCTGTTAACAATTGATAACATATTATGACCAATGATCATCTCAGACATGACATTTTGAATTTCAAAAACCTATTGATCACCTTAGACGTGATCCTTTTACTTAAACGAATTTGTCACCTTCGACGTGAATCATTTTATTTTTGAATGTTTTGGTCACCTCAGACGTGACCGTTTTGAGTGAGTGATTCACAGATTGAGTCCAGATCTATAGACTGACTTTTTCCTCATAAAACTAAAAGTTAAACAAAACAACTAGAAATTTAAAATGAAATTAAAACATAATTTTGTATTTTGGGTCCGAGATGGAATTAAACCTATTAGAGTACTTCTAACCGATTTTACTTCTCGGACAACACATCTTCAATTCTATAATATCATTTCTGGTACAGTTCATTATGGAATCATACTAGTATATCAGAATCATTTGGAACATTTCTAATAACTATTTTGATGCTAGATTCTTGTTTTGATTCGAGAGTCAATAGCAAGTTTAGGAAATCATACTAGAGCCACAAGATGCACACAATGATTTTGACTTTCAAGAACTGTAGCTCACGATGATTGTCAGTATACTTGTCCTCTTAAATCCATACACAGACTTTTGACACACATTGGTGTTGAGTTAAGGTTTAATAATTTCACCAAGCATTTGTGGATCCCATGCTTATATGGTAATCAACGTTCCTTAGGAGATTTTTGAGCGGTCTACTGGTATTCTCAAGAAGAGACTATTCTAAGAGCTTTCAAAGAGATGCCAAGCCTCAGGTCAGTGCCATCGCATAACAGAAAGGCACAAACAACAATGAATTCTAGAATATTTAGGTTATGCTTATCCTCAGGTTAGTGCCACCATACAACAGCGAGGCATACAACCTATCTTCTTTTTAGAGCATATATTTTCTTTTTGCACATAACACACTAACAACATAAGTTATTAGCTTGATTGCATCTTGTATTTTTCCATGTGCTTTGCTCATTTTTATGGTCGTCCGTACACATTTGTGGCGTTTATTTTTCTCTTCACCCCTTATTGGAACAATGTTAATTGTGTTAACAAGGGATGGGAACCCACAACTTGTTGAACAACTTAGTTTAAATTTCAAACCACCAATGAGGTCTACTCATCCATTGTGTTGAATCTACCGACACATCATATAATGAACTAGCAGCCTCTAGGTCTACTGTTTCTATGTTACCTCAGTAGTTTGCTAGTTTAACTATCATTTTTCCATTTCTTTTGCTTGGACATCTCAGACTTATACATTGAATTTTGCATCTTAATCGTTTAAAAATTTTGCATCCCCAAACTATCTATTCCCTGTCTACTATCATTTTTCATAAACTTTGAACCAGTAACACATATTTGATTACTTTCCTTTTGTCTAAGCTATCTTACTCCCTCGTTTTTTAAGTAATTAAATAAAACCCCTAATTAAATACTAATCTAACCTATTCTCCCCCTAAAATTCTAAAACTGAAAATGTTTTTGCGTTTTGAATTTTAATAGGCGAAGAAATAAAAATAAAATAAAATAAAATAAAAAAATAACTATACTCGTCGGAGTACTAATTGATTCTGCGCGTATACCGGATCAAATAGTGCAGAATCCTATTTCATTGGCGATCCAATCAGTGAGAACGCAGTTTAGATCTATCTAACGATTAAACAAACGTTAAGAACGATTAGAACAAGATCAAATGCGATCTATGAACTTGGAACACGTTTTCTTGAGTCTCTAGACGGCTAGGGTACGATTATGTGCGTAGGTGTTCCAATTGTTATGTTTTTTCACAAATTAGGTGGTATTTATAGGTTAGAGTTTTCCAATCGTACCACTAAACCATTAGCATGGTTCAGTCGTGCGACTGAATCATGTGATTGATCCATCCGCACGACTAAAGGTTCAGTCGTGCGATAGAGTCAATCTTATGTTTCAATCTATCGACTGATCCAGTCTCTTGGTTCAGTCGTGTGACTGATCCATTAGCATGAAGTATTCATGCATATGGTCCATTAGCATGGTCCATTCGCATGAGGAATTCATACGATTAAGTTTGAACACGCTTCTTCATCATTATTGACTATGAATTATGTACAAGAACCACAAACCTATATAGTTAGTTCACTATAATTTATCACACACTAAACAATGAAACATTAAACATTTTAAGCATGAATCACATATTGTATTTCATTCATACCCATTCATTATATATATGTAAGACATGATAGACATTTACATTAAGTTCCTAAACTAGGTACATATGTATCAACAAATATTGATGAGAATCTCACTATGACACAATGTGTTGGATTAGTTTATTCTGACACCATCTCCTAGCCCTTAACTCTAGGGGGAGGCTGAGGATGTGATAAGGATAGACAATGGCAAAACTCCATACATAGATTTGAGGAGAATGTGAGAAGGAGTTAGAGAGGGGGTGAACTTGAAGCTCTCGAAGTGATGTCCCTTGTGAAGCTTAATAATGGAGATGATCTAATTATGATTTGCAAATAAAAAATCACTAGGTGATGATTTTATTGTTTAAATTAATTAGTTAATTAATTAATTAAACTTACTAGCATAATTTTATGTGGGAAAAAAATTATTTGAAAAGGTATAAGTTGTAAATTTAATTTAGCTTCCACTAAATACATGGTAATACTCACTCATGTGTTGAACACATGGTCAATCCTTTAGATCGATTTTGATTTAATTTTATTGAATGTTGATACTGGGTTAACCATTTTGTTGTCTTAACACATATGAAGTTTCTAAGTTATAAGGTCAATTATAACATATGGACATAAATGTTTTAGGAAAATTGGTTTGTAATAATCTGACTTGGTAAACTTACATGAACATGGGTCATAATGATATGGATAAGGGTCTTTAGATGTGTGACACATGTCTGATGACGACGAGTCAAGAAGTGACACGTGACTAAGGACTAGATTTCGACATGTGGCCACCATGCGAGCCCATCAGCTTACGATGCAGGCTACATCATAATAAAAAGATCAGGATCAATGAGATACTGTAATGTTCTGGCGATGCAACACAATAAAGCAATGCGGCCTACATCCGCTTGGCAATGCGACTCGCATCTACTTGGTGAAGTGCGGTTCAACGACCAAGTATCTATATAAGGATGTTCAAATGAGACTTCAAAAAACACAAAAAATTGATTTCTCATTCATATAAACTCTCTTTTACACTAGACTCGTCTTAGATGGATTCGATGTGACACCCCATGTTTTCAGGTTAACGTTGTTAACTTGTCCTTCCGTATTTTATGCATTTTGTCCCAAAAATTATTGTTTAACAATATGTATATAAACAATAATAATAGTAAAGTTTGAATAAAAATAAGTTTAACAATTGTTTAACGGTACATAAAATATTCAGTCAGAGTTGCTCCTGTATAAGGAGTGAGGTATTATAATGAAGTAGGGTAATCCGTTGTTTTGGCTACCACAATAGTATATTCCATCACGCCGCTTTCCTAGATAGTAGTCACTACCGAAACCACAGAAGATGCTTTTTGACCAATAGCTACATAAACGCATATTACATCTTGGCCTTGTTAATTTAGAATTGTATCTGTTGTTACTTCTGTTTTACTCGTCTATCCCTCCCCGATACTTAATTCTCGCTGACCACGCCCTATGGGAATCATTGAATCAACAACACTAACCCTATTTGAATAGGCTCGTATACATAACCTTGAGAAATAATCCCCGGTGCAGACAATTCAATTAACCTATATTAACAAATTATATAATGATCAGATAAAATAATAGTACTATGGTTTGAGAGAAAACAACTGAAAGAGTGAAAATCGCTTTTAATGTTGTAGAATAAGAATCCTCCGTATCTTAATGCACGTATTTAATTTAGTCGGAGCTATTAGAATGAGATCCACTTTTGGGGAATTTGAGTAGAAACAATAACAAGAATATTTCTAGTTTTATAATCTCTGGATGTTAGAGCAGGCATATCCCAAATGTGAACTCAATGAGCTTCTATGAGATGATTTTATGAGATTCAACCAATTGTATTAATTGTGAAATATCATTAAGAATAGGATTTGTGTTATCAAAGGATTTCCAATGTTTCATTCTTGTATGGAACGAGTCAATCATCCGTTTTGGTATCTTATTGAACACAAACGGTGATATTGTTCCTCCATTGATCAAGAATTTCATTTCAGGCAAGTCTCGTGATCATCCAATTCTCGAAAGTACCCTAAAAATGAACCTACTATCTCGAACCATGTCTTTAAGAAGATGTCAAAGTGCATTTATCTTTACTTTATCTCTATAACAATGGCATATTTCTAGGTGTGAAGTAGGAGAAAATGGACGTCAAAATCGGGGTATTGAATAAGATGAACTTTTATTTTCATTTTATCATATTAAAAATGTATGAAGAACAGAAGGTGTGAAGTTTTTTTATCATCCTGGTGTCAAGCTATTTTTCTGTAAGACCTCCCCTATAGTATTGTCACCGCAATAGGTTTTAACGATCAAGTTCGGGATGGATTGGTGTGGTTCCTCTATGCTTAGGACACTATAATACCGAATCATGAACGAAGAAAGGCATGCATTTTTTATGTGATTTTTATTTTTTACGTCTCTAGAGTTATACGTACTCGAATCGTAGATCTTCTCGATAACATAGATCGAACTTATTAGTATCAAAATTATCTGATTTGTTTCAAAGACCCAACACGCATTTTTTTGTGAATTGGGCTCTTTCATTAACTCATCGCAATATCAGCTAGTCTGCCATTTTTATTTTTGATAGAAAAATAAAAAGATGGCTCCATGTGCTTTAATTCATTATGTTTATGTAGATTCAGGACCACGACTATATTTTTCAAGGTTGTTATTTTGACGTAGGTCTGCCCCATGCCAAGATTAACCTAAGTGAAATGAAGACTCTAACTCTCTACTAAAAAATCAAATACGAAACTTTATACACCTTAAAGTGTGACATCCGGTAATTTTCCGTTACCAAACCCCGTTAGTTCCGTTAAGTCTACCATACACGTGTCGTGAGCACACACTAGTTGTCGTTGAACGTTGGTGACTTAATAATAATAATCTATTATAAATGATAATAATATAATTAATAATATTGATTCTTAGTTGTGATTATGTGGTTCATGATTTTATAGAATTTTAAATGGTTGTTTTATAAATTTTACGCGATAACGTGACAACGTGTAATATACATATTTCGTGTGTTGTGTGACTCATTGTAAAAGTCTTGGATTATTATTATTCGCTAATAATACTTGTGATTGTAGTAAAAAATTATAAAAAAATATACTACAAAGGTTAAATTTTATAAAATCTAGTTAAGGGAGGGTTTAAAGGTAAATGTTAAATAAGGTAACATTGACAAAACCCAACCCTAGCCCCCTTGTCCCCCATTCGGCAAAACCAATCCCCAGAGCCCCACCCTAGGCGAATTCAACCAAAAACACACACAAACAATCAATTTTGATCAAGTTCCAAGTGTTCCATAGTGCTAGCAAGTCCAATTCTTGATTCTACACGTTTAAAGGTATGTTTTGTCATGTTGTTCATAGATTTTGATTCAAGATGAACCCTAATCCGAAATTAATGATGATTATATGAAATTGATTATTGTTAGATGTTAGTATGATGTTAGTTAGGTTGTATGAATGTTGAATGATGTTTATTATGCAAGAAATATAGGGTTTGATAATCTAGTTCATACATTGCAATAAGAGGAAACTTTTTGTTGTGGGAATTTATTATTTGATGATGGTAAGATATTAGATGTAATGCTTAGATGTTAGTTTAACTGAATTGTACAAGAAAATCCATGAAATTGTGATATTGATCATGACTTACTAAAACTAGAAAATTTTGTGTATGATGTTGAGAATTTGGATGCTTTGGAAGTGATTAACATGTTGAAATGAATGTTATGAACTTGATTAGGTATGTAATTGTTGAAATTATGATTGAATTGGATGCTAGATCACTTTTGGGTATTAATTTCCCAAAAGGGAAACTTTATTTTTGTAGAACTTTGGATGTGATGATTTGGGCATGCGTATGATGTTAGGATCATGTTAGAATGATTGTAGATGATGTTTGTTGTGTTAGAAGGTGTAATTGAGTTGTATGGATGCTTGGTTGATCATCTATGAAGTATAGATTCTGATGATCATACATGATGATGAATTATGGTTGGTGATTAGGAGATCATGATTGGGTTTGAAATTTGGTTGTCACTATATATGCTAGTAATGTGGTTATGATTGTCATACACGCATGTGAATCCGAGGCCCCTGCTTAGTAGGATTGGCAAGTTTAGGATGTGAAGTCGTGGGTGACTTCACATGGCATGTAGTGCATGATTAGACTTCACATATGAATTGTTTGATGTGATGTATTTATAATATTTGAGCATGATGATTACTTGAGATTTGCATGACTGTATGATGTTCTAATGTGGTATGATGACCTAGGTAGAACTTGGGTTGATGATGTGATGCAAGTTGATAACTTACATGATATTCGTGTATGATAAGTTGATTTGCATGATTAAACAATATTTCATCTAATATGTCACCAACGGGTCAAACGGGTCAATTAGGTTAACCTAGGGTTGTTAAGTTTTTCTGTGTACACGTACTTATGTACTTGTGTGTTCTAGGTAACATTTGAAGGGTGGTCTTTGCATCTATCACGAGTCTCTTTATTCATTATCATTATACACCAGGTGAGTTCATACCCCTCTATTTTATAAACCTTTTTCTGGGGGAGGTAGCATACTTTTACTCAAACGCTATTTTATTATTATAAGTTGTGTATGTTTAAACATAATGCTTAATACCTTGAAAAGTCCTCACACTTTTGGATCGTTAATAATGGTAACTAGCCGGAAATCTTAGGTAGTACAACTGGGTGTGACGAGCCCACTCAAGGTTAAACGGGTGCAATATTGTTCTAAATATAAACATCGTCACAACGTGGTAAGTCGTGACGGGAGTCAACAAATGCAACACAGTCAGCTTCAATCGCGAAATCACTCTGGTTATTACATGTGAATATAGACTAGCTATCTTATTCAATACACTTCTTATGCTATACAATTGTTAATATTTATGATAAACACAAACTCTTGAACTCACCAACCATTATGTGGACATTTTTAGTATACTATTCTCAGGTCGTTAACTCTGCTTGCCATTAGGAGCACAACACTGGTGCAGCATGCATCCTAAGGCTTTATTCATAGATACATTTGTTTATCTTTTATATATGGGTTTTAACATTAGGATGGCACATGTC
Source organism: Flaveria trinervia (assembly GCA_025506515.1). Lineage (NCBI taxonomy): Eukaryota > Viridiplantae > Streptophyta > Magnoliopsida > Asterales > Asteraceae > Flaveria > Flaveria trinervia. Next base: position 54,609,798 of record CM046449.1, on the reverse strand, counting down.
TTTCCATATTGTACATTTATTTTCTTTGGGTTTGTCTTATTTTCAAAATGCTTCCGCATGGTTTTAAACGTTTAAACTTTTGTTGGTTTGTTTTGAATGTGGCATATAGTGTCGTTCTGAGTAACTAGTGACTGCGATCCTGGTTTGTTCACATGCCTCGCGGTAAAACTCCACATGTGGATTTTGAGGGTGTGACAGATTGGTATCAGAGCCATTGGTTATAGGGAACAAGGCTGCATACACACTAGTCTATGACAACACACAATTAGTTAGTTACTCCTGACTTATCCTTTTACTATATACTCATTGGCATATACATCAGATGCACTACAGCATGCATCATCATCCCCGGTTTTAGGAAAAAGGTGTGCTTGTTCGAAATCCCCTCCAGTTGTACCTCACCGAATGTATGACTGACCGCGACATCCTCACCCCCGTGGTGAGATAGACTGGGATCAATCGTTTCTGCCACCTGAGCACGATCCTCCCTAAGATTGGAGTTATTACCGAGCTTGCATAGATCGTATGATTCATAGAGAGCATGTTCCGAAGCCGGCTGTTGTTAGACCTAGGACTAGGTCAACATCTACTTCTGCAACACCCACTATCCCATCTTTAGATGTACTCCTTAGCAGGTCATGGCGGCATTGACCACGACACTTGAGACTGAGCGTCGAAGAATTGGAGAGCTTACTAATGAGAAATCCACACTAAAGAATAATATGCATCGATTATAGTAAAAGATGGCCATAATTGAGGAGCGGTTGTCGATTTCTATCAAAGGAAATTTCGAGATGGCTAGTAGAGTGATGGATCTTATCGAGCGTATGGGTGAGCAGGAGCTCCACAATGTGGGCATCAAGAGCAGGCTAACCGGATTGGAAGCACAGCTTAGAGCACTACAAATCAAGGACAAGCCTGCACCTGCCGAAGACCCCGATGAAGACCCTGAGGAAGAACTGGAAGAACCCCCAGATGGTGGAGACAGTGATGGATCAGCTTTGTTCGATTGATTCTCATTATTCTTATGACTTTGACTGCATAGTGTGTTTTTAAAACCTATGTGGGAAGGGTTGTTTCCCACACAACTGAAAACCTTAAATTTTGACATTGATTCGATATTTTATGAGTTACATACAAATTATTTATGATACGTTATCATTTTTGTTATAAATGTTGTGGTTGTGACTTTATATTATTTCTTATTGTTTACTATGCCTCAATGGGATTAATATTTTAGATGTTACTCATTATGGTATTTGTGAAAGTAAAGTGAAAAATGGACGGCAAAGGTAGAGGACGTGGCGCGTGACGGTGGACATGGCGCTGACAACGTGAACATGACCCCAGCTGAACTGGCTGCATTAATATACCAACACATGCAAGCGGCATTGAGCACACAACGTCCACAGTTTGGAGGTAAACGGTGACACTAGTCATCACTTACACGAATATTCCGTTAGGTGATTAATTCTTTCGGTTTGGATCCTTTACTTTGACACGTGAATACAGGACTCGCTGGATGCACATACATAGCGTTCATGGACTGTAAGCCGCATACCTAAAGTGGAGCCGAGGGAGCTGTAGGGCTTGTAAGATGGTTTGACAATGATATAATGATCAGATAAAATAATAGTATTATGGTTTGAGAGAAAACAAATGAAAGAGTATAAATCGCTTTTAGTGTTGTGGAATAAGAATCCTTCGTATCTTAATGCACGTATTTAATTTAGTCGGAGCTATTAGAATGAGATCCACTTTTGGGGAATTTAAGTAGAAACAATAACAAGAATATTTCTAGTTTTATAATCTCTAGACGTTAGAGCAGGCATATGCCAAATGTGAACTCAATGAGCTTCTATGAGATGATTTTACGAGATTCAACCAATTGTATTAATTGTGAAATATCATTAAGAAATAGGATTTGTGTTATCAAAGGATTTACAATGTTTCATTCTTGTATGGAATGAGTCAATCATCCATTTTGGTATCTTATTGAACACAAATGGTGATATTGTTCCTCCATTGATCAAGAACTTTGTTTTTTGGCAAGTCTCATGATCATCCAATTCCGAAAGTACCCTAAAAATGAACCTACTCTCTCGAGCCATGTCTTTAAGAAGATGTCAAAGTACCTTTATCTCTATAATAATGGCACATTTCTAGGTATGAAGCAGGAGAGAATGGATGTCAAAATCGGGGTATTGAATAAGACAGACTTTTATTTTTCATTTTCTTCATATTAAAAATGTATGAAGAATAGAAGGTGTGAAGTTTTTTTATCATCCTGGTGTCAAGTTATTTTTCCGTAAGACCTCCCCTATAGTATTGTCACCGCAAAAGGTTTTAACCATCAAGTTCGGGATGGATTGGTGTGGTTCCTTTATGCCAAGGACACTAGAATACCGAATCATGAACGAAGAAAGGCATGCATTTTTTATTTGATTTTTATTTTTTACGTCTCTAGAGTTATACGGACTCGAATAGTAGATCTTCTTGATAAAACAGATCGAACTTATTAGTATCAAAATGATCTGATTTGTTTCAAAGACCCAAGACACATTTTTTTGTGAATTGGGCTCTTCAATTAACTGATAGAAATATCAGCTAGTCTGCCATTTTTATTTTTGATAGAAGAATAAATAGATGGCTCCATGTGCTTTAATTCATTATGTTTATGTAGATTCAGGACCACTAGTATAGTTTTCAAGGTTGTTATTTTGACGTAGGTCTGCCCATGCCAAGATTAACCTAAATGCAATGAAGTCTCTATCTCTCTACTAAAAAATCAAATATAAAACTTTATACACCTTAAAGTGTGACATCCGGTAATTTTCCATTACCAAACTCCGTTAGTTCCGTTAAGTCTAGAATACACGTGTTATGAGCACACACTAGTTGTCGTTGAACATTGGTGACTTAATAATAATAATCTATTATAAACGATAATAATCTAATTAATAATATTGATTATTAGTTGTGATTATGTGGTTCATGATTTTATATAATTTTAAATGGTTGTTTTATAAATTTTACGCGATAACGTGACAACATGTTATATATATATTTCGTGTGTTGTGACTCATTGTAAATGTCTAGGATTATTATTATTGTTGGCTAATAATACTTGTGATTGTAGTAAAAATTTTAAAAAATATACTACAAAGGTTAAATTTTATAAAATCTAGTTAAGGGAGGGTTTAAAGGTAAATGTTAAATAAGGTAACTTTGACAAAACCCAACCCTAGCCCCCTTGTCCCCATTCGGCAAAACCAATCCCCAACCCCCACCCTAGGCGAATTCAACCAACAACACACACAAACAATCAATTTGATCAAGTTCCAAGTGTTCCATAGTGCTAGCAAGTCCAATTCTTGATTCTACACGTTTAAAGGTATGTTTTGACATGTTGCTTATAGATTTTGATTCATGATGAACCCTACTCCGAAATTGATAATGATTAAATGAAATTGATTATTGTTAGAGGTTAATAGGATGTTAGTTAGGTTGTATGATTGTTGAATGATGTTGATTATGCAAGAAATATAGGGTTTGATCTTCTAGTTCATACATTGCCATAAGAGGAAACTTTTTGTTCTTGGAATACTTGATTTGATGATGGTAAGATATTAGATGTAATGTTTAGATGTTAGTTTAATTGAATTGTACAAGAAAATCCATGAAATTGTGATATTGATCATGACTTACTAAAACCAGAAACTTTTGTGTATGATGTTGAGAATTTGGATGTTTTGGAAGTGATTAACATGTTGGAATGAATGTTATGAACTTGATTAGGTATGTAATTGTTGAAATTATGATTGAATTGGATGCTAGATCACTTTTGGGTATTAATTTCCCAAAAGGGAAACTTTATTTTTGTAGAACTTTGGATGTGATGATTTGGGCATGCATATGATGTTAGGATAATGTTAGAATGATTATGGATGATGTTTGTTGTGTTAGAAGGTGTAATTGAGTTGTATGGATGCTTGGTTGATCATCTATGAAGTATAGATTTTAATGATCATACATGATGATGAATTATGGTTAGTGATTAGGAGATCATGATTGGGTTGGAAATTTGGTTGTCACTATATATGCTAGTAATATGGTTATGATTGTCATACACGCATGTGAATCCGAGGCCCCTACTTAGTAGGATTGGCAGGTTTAGGATGTGAGTTCGTTGGTGACTTCACATGGCATGTAGTGCATGATTAGACTTCACATATGAATTGTTTGATGTGATGTATTTACACCAGGTGAGTTCATACCCCTCTATTTTATAAACCTTCTTCTGGGGGAGGTAGCATACTTTTACTCAAATGCTATTTTATTATTATAATTTGTGTATGTTTAAACATAATGCTTAATACCTTGAAAAGTCCTCACACTTTCGGATCGTTAATAATGGTAACTAGCGGGAAATCTTGGGTAGTCCTACTAGGTGTGACGAGCCCCACCTGTGCGACTCGAGGTCAAACGGGTGCAATATTGTCCTAAATATAAACATCGTCACGACCTGGTAAGTCGTGACGGGAGTCAACAAATGCAACACAGTCAGTTCGATCGTGAAATCACTCTGGTTATTACATGTGAATATAGACTAGCTATCTTATTCAATACACTTCTTATGCTATACAATTGTTAATATTTATGATAAACGCAAACTCTTGAACTCACCAACCATTGTGTTGACATTTTTAGTATACTATTCTCAAGTCGTTAACTCTGCTTGCCATTAGGAGCACAACACGGGTGCAGCATGCATCCTAAGGCTTTATTTCATAGATACATTTTGTTTATCTTTTATATATGGGTTTTAAACATTAGGATGGCCCGTGTTTTTCCATATTGTACATTTGTTTACTTTGGGTTTGTCTTATTTTCAAAATGCTTCCGCATGGTTTTAAACGTTTAAACTTTGATTGGTTTGTTTTAAATGTGGCATATAGTGTCGTTCTGAATAATTAGTAACAGTGATCCTAGTTTGTACACACGCCTCTCGGTAAAACTCTGCATGTGGATTTTGAGGGTGTGACAGATTGGTATCAGAGCCATTGGTTATAGGGAACAAGGCTGCATACACACTAGTCTATGACAACACACATTAGTTAGCTACTCCTGACTTATCCTTTTACTATATACTCATTGGCATATACATCACATGCACTACAGCATGCATCATCATCCCCGTTTTTAGGAAAAGGCGTGCTTGTTCTAAATCCCCTCCAGCTATATCTCACCGAGTGTATGACTGACCGCGACATCCTTACCCCCGTGGGGAGATAGACTGGGATCAATCGTTGTGCCACCTGAGGGCGAACTTCCACAAGATTGGTGTTATTACCCCACAAGATTGGTGTTATTACCCAGCTTGTATAGATCGCATGATTCATAGAGAGCATGTTCTGAAGCCGGCCGCTGTTAGACCTAGGACTAGGTCAACATATACTTCTGCAGCACCCACTATCCCATCTCTAGATGTACCCCTTAGCAGGTCATGCGGCATTGACCGCGACACTTGAGACTGAGCGTCGAAGAATTGGAGTGCTTACTAATGAGAAATACACACTAAAGGATAATATGCATCGATTATAGTTGAAGATGGCCATAATTGAGGAGCGGTTGTTGATGTCTATCAAAGGAAATTTCAAGATGGCTAGTAGAGTGATGGATCTTATTGGGCGTATGGGTGAGCAGGAGCTGCACAATGTGGGCATCAAGAGCAGACTGACCAGATTGGAAGCACAGCTTACAACACTACAAATCAAGGACAAGCCTGCACCTACCGAAGACCCCGATGAAGACCCGGAGGAAGAACTGGAAGAACCCCCGGATGGTGGAGATAGTGAATGACCAGCTTTGTTTGATTGATTCTCTTTATTCTTATGACTTTGACTGCATAGTGTTTTTTTTAAAACCTATATGGAAGGGTTGTTTCCCACACAACTGAAAACCTTAAATTTTGACATTGATTGGATATTTTATGAGTTACTGTTGAATTCTTTATGCCCAAGACACATAGAATTGATGTGGTTAGTACGTTATGATCCAAGTCGGGTCATACCCAATCACAAGCTTAGCAAACACCATAATATTTAATTGATGATATGATCATACAATTAAATATATATATATACACCAATTTAGAAAATGGTTTTCTAAATAAGTTGCATATGAGATTGAACAATTTATATGGATATTTTGTTTATAGATATTGTTTGTAATGTTATTTAAGTTAGTTAAATACATCAAATAATAAGTGAGTGTATATAAGTTATTCAAATAAAAGGTTAATTGTTTGAATAACTTTTGTCTATAACATGTTAATGTGTTGGTTATTGGTTTTAACTTTTGCGGGGAAAAACCGAAAACCCTTTTAGAATTCGGCCGCCCCTTTGTGTGGGTGAGCCCTTTTCTTTTGTGTTGGGTGGTCTTGGAAGTAACACACATTGAACACACATTCACTCCATCTCATTCTCTCTCTAACATCCAAAAACAACTCAAGAAAGGGTTTTCTTAGGTTCTTGAAGGTATTCTCGGCTGATAAGAGTTCCAGCAGTACTACCTTCGGTTTTGGTGTTCAATCCTAGCATCAAGGTGTTTGCATTTGAGCTTGGGGTATGCAAGCTTGAGGGGACCTCTCTTGGTGCCTTGGTTGTTCAATTTGATCCACATCATCCTCCACCTTTTCGTATTTGACTCCTGGAAGGTAGTCTTTGGCAGCCTCAACATGGCTGTCTATATTGTTTGCTTTATGTTAACATAGCTAGCTTATATTCACATATAAAGATACTATGTTCATGGGTTTGTTTATTACTTTGTTAAAACAAGATGAAACTTGAAATTTTCAGTTCATTAACTAAGTTATTATGCACGTTTCCGCTGAGTTTTTCACTAAGTTTAAAAGGTTAAACTTTGTATCTTGTTCTAACAAACCCCAACATTGGCATCTAGAGCCGGTTATGTGGATAGCTAGCTTGTTTTGTCTTTGTTATTTCGTTTTTTTGGGGACTTTGAAAACCCTTTTAGGGGCTGTTATGTTCATGTTTTATGAATCCCCTACTTTCAAAGTTATATCACACATGCTTGTGAGTAAACTTTGAAAGACATGTATGTTATATTTGTTGTTTGTTTGGGCATGATATAACCTGAAATTTCAGTTTATGTTGGCTGAAATTTCATGGTTTTTAGTGGGGTTTCATTGTTGGTTTGGTTGACATGTTCATTGTTCATTTTAGTGCATAACCTAGCCATTGACCTTGTGTTGTTTGGATGTTTGTAATGGTTGTAATCATTCATTCAATTGGGTTGTATAATCTATTGTTTGTGCTTTGTTTCAAGTGTAATTTATTTATTATTGGGCTGTAATAATAGATTAGGTACTTTTCATATTTCTAGAAATCTTGTATTGGGACATTATGTCTTGTAATATGAAGATGTACGTGAAAGAAGCACAAAGGAAGACACAAGAACATGGAGCATTTGGATGCGGTTTCAAGTGGGAGGTTCTTGGAAATTTTGTGATGTGTTTTGACCCTTAGGAATGTCCTATGGTCCACAGTTGTGATGGCAAACAAGTGTGACCACTTTAGATGCTATGGTTATGCACTTACTTTTGTTTGATTATGGTATTGTGGTTGATGTCTTTACATATGATGTTTACTTTAACTATCCTTTCCATGATCAAACAACTATCTAAATGGGCTTTAATCATTATAAGGTAATAAAAGGTTATTAAATTGTTTAATGATTTCAAAGATTAAAAAGGGTTTTAATAATGTACCATAAGGTATCTTGTTTTGAAAACATACAAATATGTAAATATAATGTTTTCTTAAAACTTGTATTATAATATCTATATACCCTTTTTCAAATAAGATCAACACCGTCCTTTTTACACAACACTTGAATCGCTTGGGAACTCTTAGTGGGATAAAGGTCACCTAACCATTTTGAGGGAACTTGTGACTTGAGGTGAGAATGCCATATTCGTGGGATAAAGGTCACCTAACCGCTTATTTTGGCAAACTGACACGTGTGTGTAAGAAGGGTGTCTTGATTTGCAAATCATATCAAATGGATCACCTACGATATGATTTCCAAATGGTGTTGATGGGATTAACATGCCGACTTTACATATGATGTTTCAAGTCGATCCCACACCTCTAGAAGTTGCAAATGGTTGCAATCGTCAAACGTTGACCACCTTATTAATTTAAATCGTGGGATAAAGGTCACCTAACCACTATTTAAATGTAATGTTGGGTTCTAGAATTTAATATGCTAACCACCTTAAAAGGTATTAATTATTAAAACAACAATATCGAAAGTACTAAAATTGATCTTTGTTAAATTTTGTAGATGTCCACCAATAATCATGATAATTCCTCCACGTCCGCCCAATCATTGCGAGCGATTCTTCCAAAGGAACATCTAAATCATAACAATTTCATTGATTGGTATCGAAACTTAAGAATCGTTCTCAAGCAACAGAAATGATCATATATTTTAGACGACCCTATCCCCGATCAACCTGCTGAGGATGATGAGGAGGCCTATAACGATTGGCTTAAGTACACTGAGGACTCCGTCCAAGTATCTTGTCTCATTCTGGCGAGCATGACTCCAGATCTCCAAAAGGAGTATGAACATCACGGAGCTTATGACATGATAACCCTTGAAGGAAACGTTCCAACAGCAAGCAAGGGTTAGCGCTTCGAAACGGTTCGAGCACTCCATGCATGTCATATGGACGATAACCAATCGGTTTCATCTTATGTACTTAAGATGAAAAGTCACATTGACTGCCTCGAAAGGCTTAATTGTCCTGTCTTTAAGGAATTGGCCACGGATTTTATCCTAAATGGCCTTACCAAGAAGTTCGAGACATTCGTGTTGAATTACAACATGAATGCTTGGGACAAAAGCATTGGTGAGCTTCACTCAATGCTCAAAACGACCGAGGCAGCCATGGGTAAAAGGGTTTTACCCGTTCTCACCATCAATGAAGGTGGGAACAGGAGAAGGCTCATCCCACACCAAGGCAACGCAAGGGTGCACAGGGAAAGGGACAAGGGAATGGAAAGGGAAAAGGGTGGTAAGGATGCCACCCAAACCTCAAGAGAAGAAGCAAAAGGTTGCTTCCAATGACCCATGTTTCAAGTGTGGGGAGATTGGACATTGGGCAAGAAATTGTCCGTCCATCTCCAAGAGTTGAAAGCAAAGAGGATGCTGGGCAAACCTCAGGTACAATATACATGATCCATATTAATTTAAACATGACATCCTTAACACATGGGTATTAGATACCGGTTGTGGAACTCACATTTGCAATTTGTTGCAGGGGTTCAAAAGAAGTAGTAACTTCAACAAAGGGGATGTTAGCCTCTACATGGGCAATGGAGCTAAAATTCAAGTTAAGCCCGTGGTGACTACATTTTGAAACTTCCAAATGGTTTGGAAGTAATTTTGAACAATGTTTTGTATGCTCCTAGTTTGACTAGGAATACTATTTCTGTAGCCCTATTAAAACAATTAAGATATGTATTATCATTTGTTGAAAAAGATATTCATGTTTCTTTAAATGATATGTTCTACTTTAAAGCTATTTCCATGAATGGTATTTATGAATTGGTTCATGAAAATACTTGAATAGTTCATTGTACCAAACTAGCACCAAGAAACTCAAGTTGGAATTGAGTGATACCTATCTTTGGCATTGTCGTCTTGGTCATATAAACAAGAAACATATACAAACACTTCAAAAGAATGGTCTTTTAAAAACAAATGAATGTGATTCATTTGATGTATGTGAGTCTTGTTTACAAGGAAAAATGACTAAGGCACCCTTTAGTGGAACTAACGAAAGGGCAAAAGGTTTATTAGGAATCATACATTCGGATGTATGTGGTCCTTTTAAGCCAATGACTAGGAATGGTGAAAGATACTTCATTACCTTTACCGACGATTATAGTTGTTATGGGTATGTGTACCTGTTAAGACACAAAGATGAAGGTTTTGAAATGTTCAAGATTTTTCAAAACGAAGTACAAAATCAACTCAACAAGTCGATTAAAGTTCTCCGCACCATAGAGGAGGTAAATACCTAAGTGATGCTTTTCAAGATCATCTTAAGAGTTGTGGGATTGTCTCACAACTCACTCCAGCTGGAACACCACAACATAATGGTGAGTCTGAGAGGAGGAATCGAACCTTATTGGATATGGTCCGATCTATGATGGCTAGAAGCACATTACCTCTATCATTTTGGGGTTTCGCTTTGCTCTCCGAGGCCCGTATTCTAAATATGGCCCCAACCAAAAAGTGGAAAGGACACCTTTTGATATGGCATGGAAGAGTTCCATCCCTATCATACTTAAGGGTCTGGGGTTGTGAGGCTTATGTTAAGACTCCATCCCAAACGCATTGGAAAGTCCGTCCACTAAGTGTATCTTTGTTGGATACCCTAGAGATTCTATGGGATATTATTTCTATGATCCACTGGAACATAAGGTGTTTGTTCCCAGAAAGGGTGAGTTCTTAGAAGCTAAGTTCCTTATGGAAGAAACTAGCAGTAGAACAGTGGATCTTGAGGAGGATCAAGAACCACAACCCGATACATGTTTGGTTAAAACTAGCACTCAACATGAGGATGTTGAGGATGATCAAGTGGTTGATCAATACACACAAAACATTCGCAGAAGTGGTAGAACTAGTAATCCACCTGAAAGATACGGATTTTTCATGGATGGATGCTATGTGGTAGATTCGGATGAACCAACCACATACCATGATGCAATGTCCAATTAGGATTGTGACAAATGGCTCGAGGCCATGAGCGTTGAGATGCAATCCATGCATGACAATCAAGTATGGGACTTGGTTGTACCACCTCTTAACTCCAAAGTAGTTGGAAGCAAGTGGGTTTTCAAGAAGAAAACCGATATGCATGGAAACTTGGATACTTATAAGGCTAGACTTGTAGCAAAGGGTTTCACTCAAACTCAAGGAGTTGATTATGATGAAACCTTCTCACCTGTTGTGATGCTAAAGTCTATAAGGATATTGTTTGCCATAGCTGCTCATTATGATTATAAGATTTGGAAAATGGATGTCAAAGCTGCTTTCCTAAATGGATATCTTGAGGAAGATGTCTATATGGTTCAGCCTGAAGGTTTTGTCAATCCAAAACATCCTAATAAAGTATGCAAGTTAAAGAAATCAATCTATGGAGTGAAACAAGCATCGAGAAGTTGGAGTCACTGTTTTGATGAAGAAATAGTTAATTTGGATTCATCAAGAACGCTGATGAAGCTTGTGTATATAAGAAAGCTAGTGGGAGCATCATCATTTTCCTAGTATTATATGTTGATGACATACTACTATTTGGAAATGACATTCCAACCTTGGAAGGTGTAAAACCTGGCTTAGAAGTTGTTTTTCCATCAAGGATCTTGGTGAGGCCGCCAATATTCTAGGGATAAAGATCTATAGGGATAGATCAAGGCGGCTGATTGGTTTAAATCAAAGTGCATACATTGATAAGATCTTGAAAAGGTTCAAGATGGAGAACTCTAAAAAGGTACGGTACCTATTCAAAAAGGAATGATATTGAGTACGACTCAATGTCCTAGCTCAAAGGATGAGCAAGACAAAATGAAGGCAATCCCATACGCATCTGCTATTGGATCCATCATGTATGCAATGATATGCACTCGACCGGACGTGTCATGCGCCTTAAGCATGACAAGCCGATACTAGCAAAATCCTAGAAACAGTCATTGGATGGTTGTTAAGAACATACTTAAGTACCTAAGGAGGACAAAAGATATGTTTCTAATCTATGGATCTGGTGATGAGGAACTCGTTGTAAAAGTTACACGGATGCAAGTTTCCAAACTGATCGTGATGATTCACGGTCACAATCGGGATATATTTTCATTCTAAATGGAGGAGCAGACTCTTAGAAGAGCACCAAACAGGATGTGGTGGCTCTATCAACTACAGAATCAGAATACATCGCCGCCTCATTGGCAGCTCAAGAAGCTGCATGGTTGAAGAAATTCATTGCCGTTCTAGGGGTTGTCCCTTCCATTCAAGACCCCCTAGAGATCTTCTGTGATAACAAGGGTGCGATTGCACAAATCAAAGAACCTCATGCTCATCAAAAGACTAGGCACACTGAGTGGAGATTCAACTACATACGAGATGAAGTTGAGAAAGGAAAGATATGTATTCGCAAAGTTCACACAGATCAAAATATTGCGGATCCTCTTACGAAGCTCCTACAAAAGGCAAAGCATGAAGGTCATACATGTGCCATGGGACTTCGATTTTGTAGTGATTTGATTTAATCTGTGATTTCGTATTTGGATATTTGGAACTATCTTACTACTTGAATAAAATTATTTGGTTAAAATATTTCAATAAATGTTCCTATTTAGCATGTTTAATCCATGGGTAAATTGTTTACTCTAATTGCCCGTAATCGTTCATACTTGTGGGAGCAAGTATGATGGTAAGATTATTATGAATTTGGATTGGTGGATATTCATAAGGAATGAATATATAGCAATTGGTTGCTACCAAAGTTCATAGATATTTGTGAGATACAAATATTGTTCTGACCCGCATCTCAGATTTTACTACATGGAATCTTTAGATTGATCATAAGTAAATTTGAGTTAAGGCGAATATCATTTGGTATCCACCTTGAGCTAGTTCTTCACTGCCCTAAAATAATGGACAGTACGTAAGGCTTTGTTCAGACATGACACGAAGTGTTTGTGAGAAACGTATGTATTCAACATGGAATTTGTTCCTCTTATTCGTTGAGAGCAAGATGTCTAAGGTCTGATAAGTTAAATCAACAAGGAATGATCATTCTGTGTCCTTGGATTTAACATGACATCTGTAACAAAAGGATAAATGATTGGTTCACCTAAATCATTTCAGGTTAGATACTTGAAAGGGATGATGTTATTGAATGGCTTTAAGTCATGCGTATTAAGGGTAGTAAACCGTTGTTAGGCGGTATTTACTGCTTGCATCAATCTTCTATGAATCTTGTGCAAGTGGGAGAATATTGAATTCTTTATGCCCAAGACACATAAAACATTGATGTGGTTAGTACTTTATGATCCAAGTCGGGTCATACCCAATAACAAGCTTAGCAAACAACATATAATATCAAATTGATGATATGGTCATACAATTAAATATATATATATATATATATATATACACACTAATTTATAAAATGGTTTTCTAAGTAAGTTGCATATGAGATTGAACAATTTATATGGATATTTTGTTTATAGATATTGTTTGTAATGTTATTTAAGTTACTTAAATAACATCAAATAATAAGTGAGTGTGTATAACTTATTCAAATAAAAGGTTAATTGTTTGAATAACTTTTGTCTATAACATGTTAATGTGTTGGTTATTGGTTTTATCTTTTGGGGGGAAAAACCCAAAACCCTTTTAGAATTCGGCCGCCCCTTTGTGTGGGTGAGCCCTTTTCTTTTGTTGTTGGGTGGTCTTGGAAGTAACACACATTGAAGACACATTCACTCCATCTCATTCTCTCTCTAACATGCAAAAACAACAACTCAAGAAAGGGGTTTTCTTAGGTTCTTGAAGGTATTCTCGGCTGATAAGAGTTCCAGCAGTACTACCTTCGGTTTTGGTGTTCAATCCTAGCATCAAGGTGTTTGCATTTGAGCTTGGGCTATGCAAGCTTGAGGGGACCTCTCTTGGTGCCATGGTAGTTCAATTTGATCCACATCATCCTCCACCTTTTCGTATTTGACTCCTGGAAGGTAGTCTTTGGCAGCCTCAACATGGCTGTCCATATTGTTTGCTTTATGTTAACATAGCTAGCTTATATTCACGTATAAAGATACTATGTTCATGGGTTTGTTTATTAATTTGTTAAAACAAGATGAAACTTGAAATTTTCAGTTCATTAACTAAGTTATTATGCATGTTTCTGCTGCATTTTTCACTAAGTTTAAAAGGTTAAACTTTGTATCTTGTTCTAACAAACCCCAACAGAGATCCACTTTTGGGAAATTTGAGTAGAAACAATAACAAGAATATTTCTAGTTTTATAATCTCTGGATGTTAGAGCAGGCATATGCCAAATGTGAACTCAATGAGCTTCAATGAGATGATTTTACGAGATTCAACCAATTGTATTAATTATGAAATGTCACTAAGAAATAGGATTTGTGTTATCAAAGGATTTCCAATGTTTCATTCTAGTATGGAATGAGTCAATCATGCGTTTTGGTATCTTATTGAACACAAATGGTGATATTGTTCCTCCATCGATCAAGAATTTTGATTTTTGGCAGGTCTCATGATCATCCAATTCCCAAAAGTACCCTAAAAAATGAACCTACTCTCCCGGGCCATGTCTTTAAGAAGTTGTCAAAGTGCCTTTATCTCTACATTATCTCTATAACAATGTCACATTTCTAGGTGTGAAGCAGGAGAGAATGGACGTCAAAATCGGGGGTATTGAATAAGACGTACTTTTATTTTTCATTTTTTTCATATTAAAAATGTATGAAGAACAGAAGTGTGAAGTTTTTTTATCATCCTGGTGTGAAGCTATTTTTCCGTAAGACCTCCCCTATAGTATTGTCACCGCAATAGGTTTTAACCATCAAGTTCGGGATGGATTGGTGTGGTTCCTCTATGCCTAGGACACTAGAGACCGAATCATGAACGAACAAAGGCATGCATTTTTTTATTTGATTTTTATTTTTACGTCTCAAGAATTATACGGACTCGAATCGTAGATCTTCTCGATAAAACAGATCGAACTTATTAGTATCAAAATGATCTGATTTGTTTCAAAGATCCGAGATGCATTTTTTTGTGAATTGGGCTCTTTCATTAACTAATAGAAATATCAGCTAGTCTGCCATTTTTATTTTTGATAGAAAAATAAAAAGATGGCTCCATGTGCTTTAATTCATTATGTTTATGTAGATTCAGGACCACTACTATAGTTTTGAAGGTTGTTATTTTGACGTAGATCTACCCCGTGCCAAGATTAACCTAAGTGAAATGAAGTCTCTATCTCTCTGCTAAAAAATCAATATGAAACTTTATACACCTTAAAGTGTGACATCCGGTAATTTTCCATTACCAAACTCCGTTAGTTCATTAAGTCTAGCATACACGTGTCATGAGCACACACTAGTTAACGTTGGTGACTTAATAATAATAATCTATTATTAACGATAATAATCTAATTAATAATATTGATTATTAGTTGTGATTATGTGTTCATGATTTTATAGAATTTTAAATGGTTGTTTTATAAATTTTACGCGATAACGTGGCAATGTGTAATATATAAATTTCGTGTCTTGTGTGACTCATTGTAAATGTCTAGGATTATTATTATTGGATAATAATACTTGTGATTGTAGTAAAAAATTATAAAAAAATATACTACAAAGGTTAAATTTTATAAAATCTAGTTAAGGGAGGGTTTAAAGGTAAATGTTAAATAAGGTAACTTTGACAAAACCCAACCCTAGCCCCCTTGTCCCCCATTTAGCCAAAACCAATCCCCAAACCCCCACCCTAGGCGAATTCAACCAACAACACACACAAACAATCAAATTTGATCAAGTTCCAAGTGTTCCATTGTGCTAGCAAGTCCAATTCTTGATTTTACACGTTTAAAGATATGTTTTGTCATGATGTTCATAGATTTTGATTCAAGATGAACCCTAATCCGAAATTGATGATGATTATATGAAATTGATTATTGTTAGATGTTAATATGATGTTAGTTAGGTTGTATGATTGTTGAATGATGTTGATTATGCAAGAAATATAGGGTTTGATCATCTACTTCGTACATTTCCATAAGAGGAAACTTTTTGGTCTTTGAATTCATGATTTGATGATGGTAAGATATTAAGTGTAATGCTTAGATGTTAGTTAATTGAATTGTACAAGAAAATGCATGAAATTTTGATATTGATCATGACTTACTAAAACTAGAAACTTTTGTGTATGATGTTGAGAATTTGGATGCTTTGGAAGTGATTAACATGTTGGAATGAATGTTATGAACTTGATTAGGTATGTATTGTTGAAATTATGATTGAATTGGATGCTAGATCACTTTTGGGTATTAATTTCCCAAAAGGGAAACTTTATTTTTGTAGAACTTTGGATGTGATGATTTGGGCATGCATATGATGTTAGGATCATGTTAGAATGATTATGGATGATGTTTGTTGTGTTAGAAGGTGTAATTGAGTTGTATGGATGCTTGGTTGATCATGTATGAAGTATAGATTTTGATGATCATACATGATGATGAATTATGGTTAGTGATTAGGAGATCATGATTGGGTTTGAAATTTGGTTGTCACTATATATGCTAGTAATATGGTTATGATTGTCATACACGCATGTGAATCCGAGGCCCCTACTTAGTAGGATTGGCAGGTTTAGGATGTGAGGTCGTTGGTGACTTCACATGGCATGTAGTGCATGATTAGACTTCACATATGAATTGTTTGATGTGATGTATTTATAATTTGAGCATGATGATTACTTGAGATTTGCATGACTGTATGATGATCTAATGTGGTATGATGACCTAGGTAGAACATGGGTTGATGATGTGATGCACGTTGATAACTTACATGATATTCGTGTATGATGAGTTGATTTGCATGATTAAACAATATTTAATCTAATATGTCACCAACGGGTCAAACGGGTCAACTAGCTTAACCTAGGGTTGTTAAGTTGTTCTGTGTACACGTACTTATGTACTTGTGTGTTCTAGGTAACATTTGAAGGGTGTCTTTGCATCTTTCACGAGTCTCTTTATTCATTATCATTAGACACCAGGTGAGTTCATACCCCTCTATTTTATAAACCTTCTTCTGGGGGAGGTAGCATACTTTTACTCAAACGCTATTTTATTATTATAAGTTGTGTATGTTTAAACATAATGCTTAATACCTTGAAAAGTCCTCAGACTTTCGGATCATTTATAATGGTAACTAGCGGGAAATCTTGGGTAGTACTACTGGGTGTGACGAGCCCCACCTGTGCGACTCGAGGTCAAACGGGTGCAATATTTTCCTAAACATAAACATCGTCACGACCTGGTAAGTCATGACGGGAGTCAACAAATGCAACACAGTCAGCTTCGATCATGAAATCACTATGGTTATTACATGTGAATATAGACTAGCTATCTTATTCAATACACTTCTTATGCTATACAATTGTTAATATTTATGATAAACACAAACTCTTGAACTCACCATCCATTGTGTTGACATTTTTAGTATATTATTCTCAAGTCGTTAACTCTACTTGCCATTAGGAGCACAACACGGGTGCAGCATGCATCCTAAGGCTTTATTTCATAGATACATTTGTTTATCTTTTATATGGGTTTTAAACATTAGGATGGCACCTTGTAAGGCCCCATTTCTGGGACGTTTACAGTTGGTCAACCATTATGACTGGGTTTGAGTAAGAGTGATATTCTAACTGAGAATCGAATATGATAATCAAGTCAATGATTGACTCGCGGAAACAAACAATCAAAGAACATTCAAAGCAAGAAATTACTCATAAATGTTGTTTGTATTGATATATGAAAGTTGATAAGTTATAGAGAATATTTACAACAAAAATTCTATATCTATTAGCCGTCACCTCAGTACGAGGTTAACTATTCTATTTATAGACAGACAAGATGCCTTCACAAATGACTAAACTACCCCTGACCTATTACATCAGAAACTAGTCTAAGTCTTGATCCGCATCTCTGCTTGTTCATCCGTATTGACAAATTCGGATGAGTTAATCTTGATCAGCATTTCTACTTGATCATCAGCATTAGTAAGTTGGTCATCTACATTGGTTAATGCGGATGAACAAATACTTGTGCGCATTTGGTTGGTCATCCGCATTTGTCAATGCAGATGAGCAAAGTCTTGTCCGCATCTTCTTTTGTTCTTCTGTGTTAGTCAATGTGGAAGAGTAACTTGTTCTTCAGCATTAGTATTATGTCTTCCGCATTGGTCAATGCACAAGAGTAAACACTTGTCCGCATCAGAGTTTTGTCTTCCGCATTAACTAATGCTGAAGATAACACTTATTTTTCCTTGCAGATCTTCATCCGCATTTCATCTTGGACTTGTGGGATTCCAACTGAGCAATCATCAATTCACCTATTAAGTTGGCATGTATGATCCTTTCAAGGTGCAACAATACTCCCCCTAAGGATTATACAACTAGTTTTCCTCAATGTTGAGGAGGTGATTGATGTTGTGATGATTTAGCTAGGTCTTCAGGAGGTACTATGAATGCAGCTTTAGTAGGATCCAGGATAGCCTTGATCATGTTTACAAAATTAGTTGCTTCTGACATCCTGTCTCTACTTAACACATGTATCTTCATTCTGCTCATATTGTAGATGGCTTCCATTTTTAACTTTTTCAGTGAAATAGGTTCCCATATGGAGATTGTGGAAAGACCATCTCTATGAATCAATAAAATCCCTTCTACATCCACTTCAAGTTTAACAATATTTCCAAGTTGCAGTGGTGTTTTCTTCTTCTTTCTTTTGTGTCTTTTAATATTTATTTGATCATAGGCTAGTTTCAACAACTTGATGCATTTTAGAAAGAAGTGCATGTCTTGTTCATCCAATTTGTTGTTTACTTCCTTGAAGTGCCTGGTATAAATGTAGTGGATGTATGATTCATCAAATAATCTTACTTCATATCCACTGAATAGTCTTATGTCAGCTCCTTCTTTTCCTCCTCACTTCCTTTCTATCACCATCTCATAGGTTTTCTCATCATAGTACACGTTTGAGATGGGACTGGAGGAATGAGTACCAGATACTACTTTCCTCTTCAATGACTCAGTTGGCTTTACCTTCAACTCAAGGAATACAATTTCCTCTACTTCCATCTTTTTCTTCTTATCCAGGGGATTGACAAAAGGTTTATCTTTTCTCAAGAAAATTGTCTTTAATGAATTGAAGTTGTTTGTTCTTCTGAACATCTTAAGTATGTTCTTAAATTCATATCCCCTGAACATAGCTGCATGATTGATCAGTTTAAGTTGAGCTAGCTCTTTCAAATCATGAATCTCAAGGGTATTTACAAGAGCTGAGTACTCTGTAAAGAATTGTACCAGTCCTAAGATTCTCTTCACCATGACATGTTCCATGTGCTGTCACCAGGCTATTATCTTTTGATCTACCTTGCCCTTGGGAGTAGACACCCCTCTGATCAGTTATGCAGTAGTCAGTCCTTCTTGCAGCTTCAACTGAGATGGTTCTACAAACCATTCAGGGTACTTGTGGAGCATTAGGGCAAGTAGTTCTTGTTTTTTTTGGTTCAGGAGCATGTCTTCAGCTGACACTCTACTTGGGTTTGGTCCTTGTCAATTCTTCTTCCAGTTTCTTGAGTTTTTCTTTCTTTTCATTAATCAATTGAACAGTTGTAGCCCTTAAAGAATTTGTCTTCATGTTGGCAATCCTTCTTCTTGTGAATCCCTGACTTGAGAGATATTCCTTCATTTCCTTATCAGACATATTATAAGGATGAGGAAATAATGATTCATGAGATGAGGATGATTTCTTCATTTATGACAGTTTGTGTAGGGGACCCCTTCTTGGCAGTGGTATTTCATACCCTGTTGATTTCTTCAAAGATGAATCTTTATGTTTTGAAGTATCCTTTGTCATTGTTTTCTCATATCCTTTGTCATTGTTTTCATACCCAGCCAATTATTTCAACTGAGCTTCTGCCTGCTCATGTTCTTCCAAAAATTCTGCAATTGCTGCTGAACTTCTTGGGTCATCTTTTTGTTTCTTTGCTGGTTCTTCCTCAATTATTGGTCTCTTACCTTTGGCTATTTCAGCTAAATACTTCCTCTTTCGTGAGTAAGTTTGATGTTGAGGGCTAGAGGTTTCAGGTTGTTCTTCTGGTTCAGGGACCTTTTTAGGTGTACTTGGCTCTTGATCCTTCATTTTACTTTTCTCATTTTCTTTGTGTTCAGTTTCAGTTTCTTCTTTCATTTCTTTTCATATCTTTCTTTGAGTTCTTCCTTTTGTTCTTCAATTAATGAGATAGTAGGGACAATTGCAGAGTTAATTCTTTTTCCAAAGGCACTGGTGATTTGGGAATAAAGACAATAGGCTCTGCCTCAGTTCTTGATTGTTTATGAATTCCTAGAAATCATCATCAATGCTGAATTGTTCAGATGCAAAACTATCCAGTGCATTGAAGAGTTCTTCAAATTCACCTTTTCCAGAGTCTGAATAACCAGTGTTTCCAGAATACACTACCATGTCTAGACTTTGATCTTTAATCTCAGTTTGACTTTCATCACCTCGTTGTTCTTCATTCTCATCTGCTGATTTATCATCATCATCATCAACCTTTTCTTATTTTTCTTTCTTATCATCATCATTCACTTCAGTTCTTTTGATCATTATTTCAAGCTCGGAATTCTTTTGTTCTGGCTCTCAATTTCCTTTTCAAGTTTTGAGATGATATCAGTTTGTTCTTCTATGACGTTTTCTTGTTCCTCCATTACAACCGTTTGTATTTCAAGAGTATCTACATGTCCACTCACTTCTTCTCTTGAGTGTTTTAGTGCACCTTTTAAGTTCTTAATCTCCTTGTCTTGTTCTTTTCTTTCAGCTGCATGTTTCTCTTTAAGTTCTTTCAGTTCACATTCTTTCTCATCCAGTTCCAGGATTCTGTCATTGATGATTCCAGCTCTCCTGTTTAAGGTTCTTTCCATCCTTTCTACTTTGAGTAACAGCTCAGAGATTAATTCATCCTTTTCATCAGGCCTGTTGATGTTGGATTTAGCATAACTCTCTAAAAGAGCAGCCTCAGAAGGTTCTTTCACAACTTTGGTTTGATCATGATGATCCTCCTCATCAAAAGATGATTTGGATGATTTAGATGCACCTGTTGATCCTTCTATTTCATCAAGGTGATCATGGGATGATGGTAAAGGTTGGTAAGGAGAAATAGGTGATTGGTGTGGTGATATTGGAGATTGATGATGTGGTGATATAGGTGTAGGTTGAGTGGTTATTGCTGGTGTTGGTTGTGGAGTTGAAAGTGATGATGGTTGAGGTAATGTTTGTAGAGATGGTTGTGGAGAAGGTTGAGGTATTTGTTGTGTTAATGGCATTGGCGATGGTATTGGTGATGTTATTGGTGATGGTATTGGAGATTGTATTGGAGATGGCATTGGTGATGCTTGTGGAGTTGGTTGAGCAATTGGTTGTGGAGGTGGTTGTGCTATTGGTTGTGGAGGTGGTTGAGCTTGACCTGCGTGATGTATTTGTTGAAGCATCCAACGAAGAAGGGTGAAGGGGCACCACTGTAAAAGTTCATTGGGTCCTTCTTCTTGATGTACTTATAGGATCTTGTATCATAACGAGAAATGTTAAGCACATGTCATTCATTAACAATGTCATGAAATGTTTCATTGATTAGACATTGAATGAATCTAGGGTACATTAGAACTTGTATCTCAACCCTTCTTGAATGTTGGAGATTAGGCCATTGAATACATATGCAGACATATTAAACCGTCTGTTGGTGCAGAGAGCACAGGTTGCAGAAGATGTGAGGACTGGAATGTCATTCCATCCCGTTTTCCTTTTAGACAGACAATTTGGAACATATGCATTGGAATCTCCAAGCAGATCCACTAATCCTTTGACTATCTGTTTTGCTTCATAACTCCCTTCATAACCAATTTCAGAGAAAAATGTGGTTATTTCCTCATCATCCAATTCAAGAGGATCATCAACATTATCATTGAATTGCAGACATCTTCTAACAGACTCTTCTGTGATCCTCAGAGTATATTCATTGTTGATTCTCCCAGTTAGAGTTTTCACTCCATCATCTTCAACTACTTCAGTTGATTCCTAGAATTACCTAATGGGATTCACGTAGATTGTTGGTCTTACTATCATGGCATATGCTACCCTTGTGGTAGATAAGAATCTTATCATATCTCTATGATTTTCGGCTTCAGGCACATTAGGGTTTAGATAACCGCTGACGTTATGGAGCTTGCTCCATGTAAGATTTGCCATGTAATCTGCACACGAGACATGTGTGTTAGTTAACAATTTTGACTTTAACTTTGATTTGATTTGTTAATGTGACTTTGATTTGTTACACCTTTTTCTTTTTCACTTTGCTTTGTTTTTCGCAGTAAACATGATTATCAAGGTTTTCAATATCAGTTGAATTCCTATCAATTTATAAGTTTATTGAGATCGAAAATGTGTATTGCATCACATTAATGAGTTTGATTTTGGTGTTCTTCAATATTTTATGGTTCATTGTTCGATTTAGGTTAACAGTCCGAGTCTTAGGTCTTGGTTTTAAAATTTGTTGAAGTTATACCTTATCTTTGAAATAACTGTGGTTCTGAATCGATGACAAGAATGTTTTAAGAAGAAACACAACAAAATCTTTGAATGTTTATGAAGATGATGATGATTGATGGTGGTTTGCGCTCGTCTCACTATAAATTCTCTCAAATTTGAAAAGTATTAAATGACCCGTTTGAATTCCTTTAAATAGTCAAATAATACAATTTGAAAAATTCTATAAGTTTACAAGCAGATACAGTCAACATTGTAGCAAATGCTGAAGGTTAATTTGTTTGATTTTGGTCATCCGCATTTGTTGACTGTAGCAAATGCGGAAGACAAACTTTTGACACTGAAAGTCTGCATTTGACTACTTCTGGTCATCCGCATTTGTGACTGTAGCTAATGCGGAAGTTTAATTTTTGACTGACTGTCCGCATTACCCTACTGTTACAAATGCTGAGGTTTTGTTTCTTAATTTTTTAATTCTATCTTCATTTGTGTACTGTTGCAAATGCGGAAGTTTTGCTTCTAAATTTTTATTGCATCCGCATTTGTGTACTGTTACAAATGCAAAAGTTAAACTTGAAACTTTTGACAGTCCGCATTTGTGTTGTAGTAAATGCGGAAGAACAACATTGTAACAAATGCGGTTGAGTTGCTTGTTTTACCATATCCGTATTTTTACACAGTAGCAAATGCAATAGAACAAAGTCAATAAGCATTTGTGCAACTACATCAAATGCGGTTGACAAATCAACACATCACTGTAGCAAATGCGATAGATACTTGTTCATACACATTTGTTAACTGTATCAAATGCGGTAGAGTAAATTTCACCTTCACTTCACACACTAATGCGGTAGAGTAAAATCATTGTACGCATTAGTTGCACTTCAAAAAAATATTGTTACCCGCATTAGTTACATGCATGGGTTACCTTCACCCGCATTAACTATTGCTTCTCAAAGAAGAAATACTGTCTGGTAACTGTGGATGATTACTCCAGATTTGTATGGACTTTCTTTTTGCATTCAAAGGATGAGGTTGCTCAGAAGATTATAAACTTTGTGTTGTATGCTGAGAAGCAGTATTCCCTATCAGTCAAGTGTATAAGGAGAGACAATGGAACAGAATTCAGAACCATACACTTGATGATTTTTATCTCTCAAAGGGAATCAAGAGGCAGTTTAGCATCCCAAGGACTCCAGAACAAAATGGAGTAGTGGAGAGAAAGAACAGGACCTTAATTGAAGCTGCAAGGTCTATATTGGATGACTCTGGTTTGCCATTGACCTTTTGGGCTGAAGCTGTCAATACAGCTTGCTATGTGCAAAATAGAGTGTTAGTAAATCAGAGGTTGATGAAGACTCCATATGAAGTTCTACATCATTTGGCTCCTTTGATTTCATTTTTCAGAGCCTTTGGGTGTCCTTGTTTCATTCTCAACACAAAGGATCAACTCCACAAATTTGATCCTAAGGTGGATGCAGGGTATTTTGTTGGTTATTCATCTACTTGCAAGGCATACAAGTCTTCAACTACAAAACAAAGACAGTTGAAGAGACTCTGCATGTGAAGTTTAATGAATCTCCAAAGGACAAGATTCCACAAAACCCTATGGAGTAATTTGATTTGGACATACTGCAATATGTTCCTTATCAACCTCCAGCTGTTGCAGATCATGTGGATAAATCATCTTCTGCAGCATGTCTTTCACCTGGTGGTACTGAAGATGATGATGATATCAGTACTCACCTTTTCAAGTTTAGTGACCAACTGCCTGAGTCTGCTAAACTTGATGTTCCTGTAGCTTCAGTAGCTCCATCCATAACAAATGGTCATGAGATTTCTGATTCCTCTACATCATTTGACTTGCCATCTAATACTTGGTTTCAAGAATCTGGATCAACATCTGTTGCTACTGAGCCTGCTACAAACACTTGCACTGATCTCATAGTGTACCAATAGATGAAGAATCACCCCATGTCTCAAATCATTGGTGATATCAATGCTGGTGTCTCAACCAGAAGTCATTTGTCTAACTTCTGCCTCTATGCTCTCTTCATCAGTCAGCTAGAGCCAAAGAACTATCATGTTGCTTTGAGAGACAATGGATGGGTTGAAGCCATGCAGCTTCAGCTACTTCAGTTCCAAAAGCAGCAAGTGTGGGAACTGGTTCCTCTACCCCCAGGTAAGTGTGCAATAGGCACTAAATGGGTGTTTAGGAATAAAACTGATGAAAATGGGCTTATTGTCAAGAACAAGGCTAGACTGGTTGTATAAGGGTTTTCACAAGAAGAAGGTATTGATTATGATGAAACCTTTGCCCCTGTAGCCAGACTAGAGATAATTAGATTGTTCTTAGCCTATGCTGCATTCCACAATCTTAAATTTTTTCAAATGGATGTCAAAAGTGCATTTTTATATGGTAAAATAAAATAAGAGGTTTATGTTTGTCAACCACTAGGTTTTGAGGATAATAAACATCCTGATTGGGTATACAAGCTTGATAAAGCTCTTTATGGGTTGAAACAAGCTCCTAGAGCCTGGTATGAGACATTATCAAATTTTCTTCTTCAAAATAATTTCACTAGAGGCTCAATAGATAAAACTTGTTCATTAAGAAGGTGGATCAGCATAAGCTACTTGTTCAAATTTATGTTATGATATTATTTTTGCATCCCTGATCCCCAGTTGTGTGATGATTTTACATGTTTATGAAACAAAAGTTTGAAATGAGTGCAATGGGAGAATTACAGTTCTTTCTAGGCTTGCAAATCAAACAAAAGAGGAACCTTTATTCATCAGTCAAAATATACAAAAGATTTTTTGAATAAGTTTGATTTACAAAATTATAAGCCCTGTTCTACTCCCATGTGCAACACCACACAACTGGATGCAGATCAGAAAGGTAAAGCTGTTGATAAAACACTTTACACATGTATGATTGGGTCCTTGATGTACTTAACAGCTTCTAAACCAGATATCATGTTTGCAACTTCTGTTTGTGCTAGATTTCTGGCTGCTCCTAAAGAGTCTCATTTGATTGCTGTCAAGAGGATCTTTAGATATCTGCAAGGTACACAATCTCTAGGTTTATGGTATTCCACTGGACACTCTTGCAAATTAGTTGCTTTTTCTGATAGTGACTATGCAGGTGTAAGTTAACCAGAAAGTCAACTTCTGGTGGATGTCAATTCCTAGGCAACTGTTTGATTTCTTGGCAGAGTAAGAAACAATCATCTGTTGCTACATCCACTGCTAAAGCAGAGTACATTGCTGCTGCAAGTTGTACATCTCAGGTACTCTGGCTTCAGAACTAACTTTTGGATTATGGCATTACAGAGACTAAGACTCCATTATTAATGGACAGTGCTTTAGCTCTTTGCATTGTCAAGAATCCTGTCCAGCACTCTAGGACCAAACATATAGAGATCAGACACCATTTTATTAGGGACTGTTTTGAAAAAGGTCTGATTGATCCAAAGTTTGTGCCTAGTGTTAATGAACTTGCAGATATTTTTACTAAGCCTTTGGATAGTTCAACTTTCCAAAACCTAGTGTTAAGGCTTGGTATGCTGTAGCTAGAATAAGTTACCACTACTGATGATCTTAGTAAACAAGTACTGATGATCATTAGTAAACATGTCACAAATTAGTACTGATTCTGTTACAAACTACTCATGTAGTTATAACTACTGATGTTAGTAAAAACAGATAAGTACTGATGTCCTATGAAACAACTGAAAACAACCAAAAAGACTGATGAGTAAGTGTTGAGGACAGTATGAAACAGCTGAAAAGCTAAAATTAACGCAAACTACTGATGGGTATTTTCTCTTCAGTTGTTTTACAACTGCTGTTTCATCTTAAACAACTGATGACAAAACCATGTCTTCAGTAGTTTCACAACTACTCATGACTAACACCAAGTCTTCAGTCGTTTACAACAACTGATGACAAAACCATGTCTTTAGTAGTTTCACAACTACTGATGACTAACACCAAGTCCTTAGTTGTTTCCAACATCTGAAGTCAAATCCAAGGTTTTTTGTAGTTTTATAACTACTGATGTCTAAAACCAAGACTTCAGTTGTGACTGGATCAGCGATCACAAGTTTGATGTATTAGAGTTCAAAGCAGCGGAATAAGAACAGGAATTAGACAAGTTGTAGCAAGAAATCGATACTTGTATGCATTAAGAGCATATACGGTTATAGTGAGAGAATATATTCTGATTCAAGGAATGTTTATAGATATAGATATTTCTGATCAAATCATTCACTTTCTTACAATAGGTGTCACTCCTTATATAGAGTGCAACAATCACTGCTGTTATCATGGAAAGTGACAACTGGCAGATCTATTACAAAAGTAACTAAATCTTAACAAACTCCTGAAATGTTCACAACTACTGAGAACATATCAGAGTGTTAAGTACAGAATATAAAACTACTGATTAGAAACTACCGAAACTACAACGACTGAAGAACAAGCTCTTCAGTCGTTTTACAAAAAACTACTGAAACATAAAACTACTGAAACTAGAAATATAAAACTACTAATATCACAACTACTGAAGAAGTACTCTTCAGCAGTTGTGACAACTACTGAGGCTTCAGTACTTGATCTTCAGACTTTGACCTTCAGATGTTCATCAGCTGATGTCTTCAGTCTTTGTCTTCAGACTTTGTACATCAGTTGTTGATCTTCAGCACTTGTAAACTCTTTAGCTGTTGTACTTCAGTACTTTGGTCTTTCAGCTTCAGCACTTGTGTTCTTTAGCTGTTCAGCTTCAGTACTTGCGTCTTTAGCTGTTGTACTTCAGCACTTTAGTTCTTCAGCTGATGCAGTCTTCAGCACTTGATCTTCAGCTGTTGAAGTCTTCAGCACTTGTCAAACTGCTGATGAAGCTTTCAGCAGTTGTTGTGATACCATGGGGACTTAGAGGTTTCTGATCTTGGCTCATTGGTTCTTTTGGTCCAACAAACTCCCCCTGAACCAATGCAGCCAAAACCTCTAAATTATTTATTATCCCACTTATTGGTTGGCAAAATGTTGGTTTTTCCTTCTTGATCAGTAGAGAAGATGACCCATGTAAGCTCTGGCCTGGGAAGAAATCTCAGATATTTGTTTGGCAGGGTATGAATAGGAACTCTGTTTTGGGGAACTGGACACAGAGTTGTTATCCCATTCATGAGATTTACTTCCCCATAATGAGTCTGTATGACTCTCGAACATAGGCCTCAAGGAGAACAACTTGTTCCTCCTGAGAGAGTTCTTCTACTCCTCCTTCAAAGAAGAACTCTGGACCATAGTACTCAGATAAGTACTTCATGGTCCTGCCATTTTTCAGCTCCACTGTAGTTACCTCCCTATAGACAAATTCATCAGGATGGTGCCTTCAAGGAGTAACTGGAGCTCATTCTTCTGGATGTCTTCAAGCTTTTTATATAACAACCCTTTTTAATCATTGTTTTCTAGTAAGGCTTGAGGGGTCATCTTTGCTTGATGAGCTTTCTTGAATTCATCTATTATTTCCCAGGGTGTGACTACAATGGCCAACATGATGGTAGATTCTATTGTTTTCTAACCTGGCCATTGTATCTGTGTGGAATAGTTCTTTTATGGATTCTAGAACTCACCTGGGGTCTGGCCATACTCTCACTCTCTCCTTTTGATACTGAAAAGTGTGCCTGAGAGTGTACAGCCTCTGAGCATACCCTTTCATGGCTTGAATAGATGATGACTGAGGAAATTCCTTGTCAACCATCTTCAATAGTTGCTCATCGTGCTGTTTTGCTGTTCTTCATCTTCTATCTTGACTCTGACCATTTCCCTTTGAGAGTCAGGTGTGATCATGGGTTGACTTCTGGGTTTTGGTAGCTTTAGAACAGCAGAGAGTGGCAGACTATCATCTTCATCCTCTTCTTCTTCTTCTTCTTCCATCCTCAGCACCCTTCTCCTCCTTCTAGGTGCATCACTGGATGATGGTTAGGTTGGTAAGGGAATTGGTTTTGAAGAATGATGATGTTTGGACTTTGGCTTAGAGATTGGTTTGGAGCTTTGAGGGGTAGGCAGTGTTTGAGTGGGTGGAAGGGAGGTTGATCCAGCATCTTTGTAGTAAGTTTCGCCTTTGTAAGTTTTTGCCATTTCTAACCTTTTACCAGCCCCAGCCTCATCAAGGGCTTCAACAATAATCCCCTTGTGGAATTGCTCAGACAGAGAGATTCTGGTGGCTATAGCCAGAATACTGTCCCTGGTCCATGCGCGAATCTCCATTAAAGATCTTCCTAAGTATTTGCAATGAAGCGGACCATGATCTCCAATCTCTCTTTTTCAAGAGCATCATACCCAGCCCATCGGGTCTGAATCTCTTGACTTCCAACCTTCTGATCTCACTATCCAATGTGGCTGTATCAACCCCTACCTGAAGAGTTGTTCAATTATTTTATCCATGGATCGGCTGTGTGTGGTGTCATTCTTTTACCAGCTCTTCCAAGGATTTGTCTTCAGCAGTATGATCTCAGCACTTTTCTTTCGCTTGTAAGTGAGCAGAGGTTGCTTTTCTTTCTCCTCCTCTTGGCTGCTTCTCTTCCTTCTCTTCCTCTGTTCTTTTCCTCTTTTTTCTTTCACTGCACTACTCTCCCCCTTTTTGGATGCATTGGAGGAAGGGGTTGTACCACAGAAAGTGTCTTTTGCACAGCAGCATCAATCAAGGTTTGTAAAGTTGAGGAAAGCCTCTCATCAATGGCTTTAGTCCACAATATCAGTGATTATGGGTGTGATGAGAGGGAGGGATTTTGAAGTACAACACCTATTTGCTCAGGAGAGTTCTGTTCCTGAGAAATAGGGCCTGAAGCAGAGGCAGGTGGTTGAGTTTGGAGTGGCTCAGTGTTTCGGGAACCTTCAACTGAAGGTGCCATCTGTGGGTTGGTGGAGGTAGATGGTCTTTCTCCTTGTGAGAGTTGGTCAAGTAGGTTTTGAAGCCTACTGACTTTCTCTTCAAGGATTGTGTTCTGGGCAAGAACATCAGAAAAAGCCCAGGTCATCAATCAGCCGAAGCTGAATCATCAGCCGAAGCTGAATCATCCCGAAGCTGAATCATCTGACCCTCCTGCTTGAGCAGGATTGACATGCACTGAGTGTAGACCAGTTTTGCATGTGCCCCTTTTGCTTGGTACTGGCGACTTCCAGCCTCAGGACAATGTCCATCATCGCTGTTGCCTCTAGTGAGGTCTTAGCAATGTTACCAGCCTCATTCCGATCATGTGTTGATGCAGAGAGGTGGCAGCCTCTCTAGATATTCTAAGCTCCTTATCTACACCAGGAGATAGAAGTGGTAACCCCTATGCTGTGGGTTCTCAATTGCACTGTGTTCCTCCCCCCTCAATTGTAGAGGTGTTCCCAGTAGTAAGAGTTTCTGGGAGGGGGTGAGGAGTGCAGTTGAGTCAGCACTTGTGCAACTATTAAAGTTGGGCTGTGAGGGGCGGTTGTATGTGGTGAAGGGATAGAAGCAGTGTGCACCTGGGGAGGTTGGTGCTTTTCAATGGCAATCTCCTCAAGTGAGGAAGATCCCAGATATGTAGGTACCCCTTGTGTGATTGCTGCAGCTCCTGTTGAGGGAAGCCTGAGCGGCTATGGCTGGAAGAGTCATTGTATCCACTAGGGGGTTTGGACTAGTGGATATATCCTGCGTTTGCGTTGCAGGGGCATCCTCAGGGGACTCAATTCCTGTAGTGCCGTTTTGGGTTTCTTTTTGTGGTTTGTTGGGGACTTTGATTTGGAGGTGGTGTGCTGTGGGTTCCAGCTGCGTGGTTTGCGCAGCTTGGCATGCCAATTTGAGTGTCTGGTCAGAGTTGTGCCGGGAGTATACTTCCGCAGAACCGCCGTAGCAGGGACTTCCCAAGCCAACAAGTCCCTCAGCATTAAGCTGGTTGTAATGATGGCCATTATGAACCGTGGATATAGTATCCAACAGTTAACAGTTAGTTTTTAGCCATATCCTTGAGCTCAACGAAAATATTATTTCTGAAAAATTTAACGGCTGTGCTCAAGAATAGAATAATACCTGCTGCCACTTTGTCGACATTTGATTCCCAAGATGAAGTTTTAGGAGCCAACCATACTTCACCATGTGAAAAATTAGACGTTCAACGTCATGGAAGTGGTTCTTCATGATAGTGGAGGCACTGAGATTGCCTTGATATCAATGTTGGGCAAAGGATAGATCTGTGTGCCCTTCGGATATCCAGCAGGAGAACTAGCATCATCCAGATGAAGAATTTGGCGGATTATTTCAGGAGTGATGACCCTTCTTTGTTGTTGACAACCGACTGGAGATGGTGTGTTGTTCTCCCCCAGTGGTAATGTAACGTTCATCCAAAATTGTTGGAGGGATTCGGCATGTAGTATGGGATTCAGAAGAAATGCCGTTTTGTATTAGGACTGAACCATATGATCGATAGCAGTATCGAACTTAGCCCAGACAGGCGATTTTAGTAGGTAGGCAACACAGTTGTGTCGCGGTTTAATTTGCATGGTCGCCATTGAGAAGAGAGAAGT